>KK112300.1:64559-78448 GCA_000611955.2 Stegodyphus mimosarum | reverse complement strand
TAACGTCTACTCACATTACCATCATCTTGGAATTGTTGCCAAAGCCTGGAGATGACACTCTGGACAATTCCAAGTTCGTATGATACTTCCAGTTGGATACTCCCACATTCCAGACGGCCGATAATTCTACCACGTAAAAAATCATCCAAATGCGTCCTTTGTGTGATAACTATTCGGTTATTGCACTGAAATGCTTATAAAGCGCCTGCGAACAATTTTACGTCTTTGCCTGTATTCCTTATATATCACTCTCTTACACTCTCGTCATTGTGACGTACCATCGGTGTCATCTGGTTACTTCCTGAAATTTGCATATGATTCTTGAAGATGTGTGTAGTGATTTTACAGGTGATATATTTATTTTAGAGTTCGATTTCCGCGTGGCTCCGAATTATCCTTAATTTATGGACATGAGTGTATTTTAAAGGTGCAATAATAAAGGGAATGAAACTTCAAATTGACTGATCAAGTATAAAATTCCTTCGAAGAACGCTAGTTGCAAGTAGAGATTTTATTGGTCTGCTGAAATCACAAGTGTGCTAAAGTTACACAGAATTCCTAAATGTAAATAATTGAAGAAAAAGTAAGTAGAATTGTCTGTGGATATTTCCTGTTATTCATGATATAAATTACAGTTGAAAAGCTTGTAAGAGTACCACGGAAAAGGCGATTTCTCAGTTTGTTTCAATCAAAACGAATAGTCAGCTAGTATATAGCAGTGAAAGAATTTTTTCTAAAATAATAGAATATGCACTGAAAACGTGAAATCAAGTAAGTGTATTGTGAAGTTAATATATATTCTAGAACAAATGCGAAAGGTGTTGTTTCTGCAACAAGTTTGAATTCATGAGCGCTCTAATGAAGAGGAGGTTTCTTCTTCTCCAAGTGTAATTTTTCCAATATTTCATCGAATAAAATTTAGAGAAAATTGAGGCTAATCTTGTATTTGATAATCTTATAAGAAAATGGACTCTACGTTCTAGCAATATGAACCAATTTTAAAATTTTATAATGATTTACACATCAGGCATCCAAATTGGTGAATTTTAAACTTTTATCTCATGCACTTTATTATTTTATTTGCAGGGCAATATTCAGCAAATTTCATATGTAAATAATGCAGTGAATTTTAAAATACATATATTTCTAACGTCCATACGCTAGTGTAAATTTTTTTTAATTTGTTAAGCGACACGCCGTTTGTGGAAATTCGGGATATACACGTTAGCTAAAGAGTATTGTAGACATTTCGGTTTATGCAAAAGGATTCAACTAAAAATTCCTAATTTTCTGTAATCTGTGAAAAAAACTCTTTTGTAAAAAACATGTATTTACTTTTTTGTTACTAGAATCTTTCATACACAAACAATCAATACACATTATAAGAATGATCAAGTCGTCCACCGTTAATAGATTTTTTTTACTTAATAAATATTAAATAAATTTAAGAAACTGACATATTGGTAAGAATGATTGTAACAATGGCTTATTTATTGATAGTTACAACATCCTCTTCGAAATCACCACAAAATGTCAGCGGAATATGTTAAGGCTAATACTTTCATATAGTGGAAATGATACCTAAATGTTGGGATTTTTCCTATGAATGTAGGAAAATATTCAAAATTTAATTACCATTTAATAGTAAACAAATAAATGAATTTGTAGGAAAAAAGTATTCATATAGTATGGGTTAGATCAGTTTATACCTTCTTTTGTATAAAATAATGTAAACTTCTCCATAAACGCCTAAAGTTAGCCATGGAAGTTAATGGTAACTTGGCGAGTTACCCGTACAGCTAGTATCCTCTGGTACTGTGTAGCTGTTAAGCACAAGATGAGATTTAAAAGAAACTGTATTAGCCACTATTCGTGGGTGTTACAAACTTAAAATTATGACAAATTCAGCGCTTTTTGTCAAAATTCATAACAACAGGTGCTAAGGTTTGCTAAGGTCCTTTGTGCTAAGGTTGTTATGTGATTACAGCAATATCCTATTTTGAATCCGCAAACATACTGGGAGCGTATCGGATAGTTAACTTATCTTATATATATTTACCAAGCTCAGTCAAAGCTCTCGGTAGTTCTTTCAGAATTTAAGGCAGGTGGCATCCACAGACAAAGCGGCAGAACCATAGAACAAGCTCCAATAGGTAAACTGTTAAGATTAACATCCTGCTTTTAAATCAGGTCGATTGAATTTGCATAAATGTCTGGCTTCCTATTGAATTTTCCCTATTGAATTCATTTCTCTGGTCTGAGCGAGTACTGTGACAGACCAAGGAACATAATATAAAAATTAACTTAAAACTAAACTTAAAGCATAGTTGTCACAAACTTTCTAAAATCAGGCAATACCATCCCTTTGGAGGCTTCGGACTATCCAGCTATGCCTTAGGAATGAAGAAGACGGTAGAAGACTAAGTTTTAAAGGAGTAGCAGTGTTGGATGTTACCCTAGTTGGCTTCCGTATGGAGTGTTACACGCAGAGTTTTAATGGCATATATCGGATGGTTTCTGTGGGCTGTGGTCATGTGCTAGAACATAATAATAAAAACATGTGGAAAACGTGTAATCAAAACTAAATGAAATCGAAAAGATATAAAAAAATATACGTATATATATATTACACACGCATAAAAGAATAACTACAAAGCAGTTCAAAACATAATCCGATTGCACCCTGAAAGCAGCAACAAGTGGTGGTAATAATACAAAATAAATTTAAATAACACCTTTAAAATTCATCCCATATGCGATTCGGAATAAACATGTGTAAAAATCAAAAATGCACCCCCTCCCCCAAAATAAAAGCACACTGGCAAGCTGCAAGAAAAAGGGGACAAAACATATCAAAACAAAAGATGAAATATTTTTTAAATTATTTTAAGTTTTGAAGTTTAAATTGTGTCTATGGGGGTTCAGGAACTGGTTGATTTATTTATTTATTTCGTCGCACCAACCCCTTGATGACGATGAAGTAAAAGATGTAAATTTCTTATTCCATGCTGGGGCTTCACATGTTTTCTATCCTTTTTCTTGCAGCTTGCCAGTGTGCTTCCGTTTTTTTTGGCTCTTTTGGTTTTTTTCCATATATTTATTCTCGGATATATATTGAGTTTTTTCATATATTTATTCTGTGATAATTTCATATATTTATATACATGGGATGAATTTTAAAAATATTATTTATTTTAATTTATTATACATACACATATATTTATTGATGCATACAAAAAAGGGGGGCAGGACAGAAGACTTTGTAGGGGTTTATTTTAATTTGCTAACAGTTATTTTTCATTTTAAAAAACCTTTCCTTTTAAATTCCTATTTTCCAACCTACAACTCCCTGCCAGAATGAGTTTCCAGGATCGCGTTTTATATAAATGTGGTAGAACCAGTATTTAAGTTGAAGTGCCCGTCACTTCGGTAAAAGAGCTTAGAAGTTCTTTTGGTACAGCATGTCCTGACTTCTGACCACATGTTGCTTTAGGCCAAATCTTACTACGTTCGGCCGTTTTGTTAGGGCGCCTGCTAGTATTCGCCGGTGAGCTTTAAATAAGGACCAACTCCATTAGTTATTTTTGTGCAGCTTCCGCTAGTTTTTAACTTAGTTAGCATTAGATTAGTTTCTTATTTTCTATCTTAAGGTAACCGACCTCGTTCGAAGGGCGTTTTTTAAAATGTTCATTATATTTTTGAATTAATGTGAATCTTTAATGAATTGTACTCAAACTGAAATATAATTACTGCAAAAGTGATAAAAAATCATTATTTTGAGAAATTTAGGCAACAAACTGAAAATTTTAGGTCAAAATGAGTAAAAACTTCAACCATCACTGAGAAGAAAATATTGATGATAAAAATCTATTTTTGACTTTATTTTATATATACTACCTAGAAGTATAGATTCAACTACAATAATTTGAAAATATTGATTCACTAGCAATATATGGCCAAATGTGTCAGTCAACACTAAAAACAAATTTAAATACGCATGCTATTGAAGAAAAAATACTGTAATTTAAATGCTATGGGGTTACTTTTTTAACTTCTTGTCTACATTATTTATAATACTGTATAAAACATGTGTGCAAAATTTCAAATGATTCTATGATGAACGTTTAGAGTTATTATGGTTGTCAAGAACATAAATCATAAAAAAAGAATTAATCAAAAATCACGTTTAAAGTTTTGAGATTACTGTTATATGACATTATACATAAATATTAATTAAAAGTGCTCCTTTCTTATATATCGGCCCTTCATTTGTTTCAAAATAATAATTTTTTTGTTTTCGAAGGGCTTTCAGTTTTTCCCTATGAATTTTGGTGAAGCTTGATGAAGGCTTTCGAGAATCGTTAATTTCTTGTTACATCTAAATTCTTATACCTTTGGACTGTAGAATATACAGGTGTCATTTTAAATGACTCAAATATTTTAATAAGACCAGAACACCCATCATTAAATAGAATTACACTGATATTGGCACCAAAAATTAAACACTTTATCCCAACAAATGTGTTTCTAGCTAATAAATTGGCGCAGGAAATTTGTACACAAAACAGAAATATCGAAAGCCTAATGTAAACAAAACAATAAGTTTGAAACTTTGTTGGTAAATGAAAAAGAGAAAATACATAATGAAAATACACTTCCAGATTCTCCAAACATATCAAAATGCTTAAAATTATTTACTTTATAAATAACAGAAAAAAAGTGGAAATTGCACCTTTAATTTGCCCTTTAAACTTTAACGTTTGGTGTGGCAGACAGTTACTTCCGGTTTGTTTATCTCAGAAAAACTGGTATATCGCTACTTCTAGTTTCTGATAGCTAAGAATGTGGCCTTAAAAATATTAAAGAAAAAAGTGAGGTTTTAGTCGAAATCGGGCTTTTGAACGAGGTTGGTTACCTTAAGATAAAGCCCAAGTGGAGGCTTTCTGTAAGACCGAGAGGGACCAACTGTAAATATTCTTGAGTCGAATAAAAGGATAATTTAACGTTTTTTTACTTGTTATTAAAGGCCTTAGAAGTAAGCGATTAGTCGCTACACACTTCTCAGATATCTAGCTGCCAAGGACAACCAATTTAGCTAGAATTTTATAACTTTAAAATTCATTTCTAAACGCTTTCCTTCATTTCATAAATTCTGTCTGAAAATACGATTTGAGGAACCGTATTATGCTAAAATTTGTAATAATTACCTTCTAAAATCAGGAAAAATCATGGTGTTAATGAATAAAAAATATCTTAATTATTCAGAAAATCTGTCCGAAAGCATTAAATTTAATTCCTGTAAATTGAAGCTTAGAAATGAAAATCGATGTCTTTGAAAATAAGCAGTGTGCAAAATAGACATTTCAAGGATATAATTTTCTCTATCTAAATGACTTATAATAAAGGCTTGCGCTAAATCAAATGAACCACGGAGGTATGGGAAATTAATGTCATGTTTCGGATAGCTGAGGAATGAATTCGTTTTAAATTACTGCCGGTTAGTGTTAATTATATGTTAACTTTATTAGGGATTAAACCGAAAGGGCGATTATGTACCAATTCATTTTACGAAATAAAACAGTTTTTCATTCAATCTATAACACTATCATACTAATTTATGAAACACTTATAATTTGTCTTTCTTATATGTAGATGACTAATTGCTTCATTATCTGCAAAGTATGGGTATGTTTCTGATAGTTAAAATGTTTTTCAAAGTACTGTTGTAAGGTTTTTAGTTCTTGGTTAACTTAAACCTTGGTCCCTATTGAGACTTGAGACGGCTAATTGGTCTATTTATATAAATACCTATAGAGTCAGAAGAAAGTTTAAACAAACCATTTTATTTAAACTTAAAATGTCCGGCCTGTGCTTACAAATAAATCTCCGCCAGTTAATAGGATTTCAGAAACATAAAATGCGAATTTAAGATTCAAAGTAGTTTAATGCTGGAGATTTACAAGTGCCAAAAGCCTGAAAGCGTGATTCAGTTCTAACTAATTTCCTGAATAACTTGGCTGGTAAGAAGCTAATTCCGGATAACGTAATTCTCAGAGCTGGGCAAGGGAATAGTACAAAGGTCATCATCGCTGCCCAAACTCTTTTTCTAACTTTCAAGAACTCTATTCTCGTATAAACTATCTCGTTAAAATTCTGGTTAGAGCCAACGAAAATTAAGAGATTAAACTGCAGGATAATGGCTGAATCAAACTGAAATCCTTACATAGTCATAAATTAATAGTTTATAGAATTTCATACTAATCTTTCATCTAAAACTCAAGTTATCTTATTGAAAGAATTATAAATTATTGTACTCCTATTGAGGGTTGAAAATGCGTACAGATACAACAGCCATTCAACCATATTTCAATGAATATTTAGAAAGTAGAATAGCATATAACTCACCAAAGCAGCTTATCTAAATCTAGAATTATAGAATTTTACAATATCTAAAGTCTTGTTTAATTTTTAGTAAGGTATATTAATATTAATGGAACAGAATGCTTATAATTGTCCTAAACTACACTTTTACAAATTATTATTATTTTTTTATGTTTTCCAGAGCGTGCTCTAAATATTATCCAATTGCTACGGTTACAAAGTGTCATAGATTCCATCATAAAACGTTTTAGATGTAAAATTTAAGATGATTACTGTGTGCTAAATGTGGAGAAAAATTTATTTCTTTTATTTATCTATTTATTTACTTCAATTTTTTGTTAATTTTGTACCTCGGAATTCTTTGCATAAGAATATAATCGACTGACACGCGTCTTTGAAAATTTGTAAGATGTACAAAAGACAAACTTTAAGTTTGAAATTAGTAAATATTTTAAGCAGTGCTATAATTTCGGTGCAGTTTGGCAGTTACTTCCACGCAACACCATATACTGCAAGAAAACTAACTAACTTTAAGGTAAATACATTTTACCTCAAGTTAAGAAAATAATAGAATAGATTTTAAGATCTTGATTTTAAGAACTGTTTCAAATTAAGTCTTGATTGATACGAAATTGCAGTATAATTCAATTAAAACAGTTTGAACTGATCTTATATAACGTTATATAAGATTTATTTGAAAATAATAAAAAGCTTGCAGAGAGATTATAGATATCAGTCAAGACTAAGTTTATAAACTAATCTCATTTTCAATTTTTTCCTTTTCTGGAACGTAACCGTTAATGGTTGGATAAAATTTTGCCTGGCGTGATTACCGTAATATATTTTTAATTACCTACCCCGAAACTTTTATATCTATGAAAAAACCTTCCTCTTAAAAATGTGCCACGCACGAAACGAAAGTTATTTTCTGGTTTAATGAATAGTTTATGCTATTTATTGAAAGAGATTTAAGAGAAAACGCAGAGAGGCCAATGATAATTAATCATAATTCTAGTTTAACTAGACTATTTTACCGTTACGTTATTTATTTTGAGGGTATTATTATGAAATCAATGAGTAAACCAAATAAATACTTGAAGGAAATTTTATATCTCATTAGACATTATCTCTGATGGTTTCTGAGGTATGAAAACCATGGTCACAAGAAGAAAGTTTTAAAATACTCTTGCATAGTACACATCCATCCCATTTTGAGAAAAATTCATTTAATATAAAAAGAAAAATTTAATTTATTGAGATGAATTGAGAATTAATTTGAGATGAACGCGACTAACAAATAAACCTGATTTATAACATATTTAAGTTATTTATACAGAAGAGTTTATGTTATTTGCACAGACAGCGTATAAGCAGTACAATTTTTATAGACAAATATGATGCGGGACAAGGAAAGACATCAGTAAGCGTACAGACATCTCACTTGATGCTAAAACACCATGTACATTAAGAATTATGTAGAGGCATTAGGTTATTTAGAAGCAGGAATCATGAAGAATCAGCAATGCCCTCGAAACATGGACCTCTCGAATACGCGCCGAGCGTACTGACCACTACACCACGAAGGCATGCTAAGAAGGCCGGAGAAATACCTTATAATTAAAATGTGGTCATTTTTCCTTTGCGGAAATATTGATTTATTCATTGAAATAATTTATGAAAGCCAACGGTTTTTGAAGTAAGAATGTTTTGAAGCTAATTCAAATTATAGCATATTCTTAGATACTCTTTTTAAAACTTATGTTAGTTTTTAATTTTCATTAATAGGACACAATCTTATCCTAAAAAAATCTGCTGCATACATAATGAATTTCGAAACAGATCCTCAGATTGCCAAAATTTTAACTTTTGCATTTAACTAGTGCTACATGCATATAAAGCATCATCTTTCGACATTTGCCGTTGGAAACTGCGCGGGATTCTAAACGCACCTGCGGCAAATTCAATAACTGAATGCATAAATAAAGTAAAAATATAGTTAAATTCTGTAACATGATTAAAGAAACTAAGTTTTGTCATTTAATTATCTTTTCTGTTAATAACGTAAGCTACAAAGATAATATTTTCTGGTAATTATCGTTGACTTCCAAAAATATTTTATAAAATTTATATTATAATTTATCCTGATCTTAAAACATCCACAGCTTCCATTGGTCTTGCCATTTCTGAATGATATAAAGGTAAGCTTTTGTTAGAGCACATTGAATTATTACTCGCCAGTTAAGTTGTATGATTTATTGAAAAAAGAGCGTTATGCATGAAACCATTTATTTTTTTGAGTCAAGATCAAATGGAATTCTTTATCACAGCTATATTAAACAGCTTTTTAATTTCATGAACGAAATACTTGATAATGAGAACGCGTACTCCCTTTTATCAATAGTTTGGTTCTATGGATAGCAAAACTAGTTGTAAATTTGCAAGAATATGACCTGAAATCGTGACGCATAATAGTACATACATAATCTCATTTTCTTTTAGACGTGTTCTCACCCAAGATCTTTTTAAACCTAGACGATTCCAGTTTGACCAAAGAAACTATAAAGAGAAAATTAAAAAAACATGCGAAAAAAAGTCAAACTTAAATTATGTCATAATTATTAATTTTTCTTTCCCTGTGATTTCCAGGGAGAGAAAAATGTCTTCGAAGTGAAATTTTAGAGTAAAATGACAAATAAATTTGTAAAATGTTAAATGAAGCATTTGAATAATTAATATAAATAAGAATAAAATAGTACAAATTTAAATTAAGTGCCATGATCACTTTCAGAAGAGGTTTTATCATGGTATATATGTCCGAGACAGCTACAGAAAATTTATCATATTTATCTTTAAATCTTACCAAGCTTGGAAGTTCCCGAACTCTATTAAAGAAATCACTCTTGAACGGCAAAGCGGTAAAATGGCTGAACGTTGGCAGGTCGGTTAGGGTTGAAATCCCGGCGAACGGGTTAACTTCATGGGCGTGTTCATGGTTTGCCTCATGTATAAGGTGTATACGAGCCAGTTTCTCTTATAAAGTCTTCTACGAAGGCATCCCTTCCATTAGGCAGATAGCCCTTGAAAGCTTTGCTAAACCAAATAAACCAAACTATCTATTAACCCTTTCGCGCTGACTGTCACGTGTACGTACCAGTAAAAAACGCACTCATTTCCCAGCCGACATGCTGACGTGCCAGAGCGTTTTCTTGATCGTCGCATATTTGTGCCAATGTCCTGGGCCGTTTTAAAAACTATAACTTTTGGCACAAGATGGCATTGTATGTCCATATGGTTTCAGACACATGTAGATCTGACCTACATAAAATGAGAGTAGCATGGCTTATATGGTATGACTAACCATATGACTCATAGTCCATATGGTTTCACATGCATGTAGATGTCCGTTTAAATACTCTACAGAACATAATTAAACAACGCGTTGATATTCTGGTAATTTCGTGGATTTAGGCTTAATAGAAAAAAAAACCTCCAGCCCTGGGCAGACACTTGCGACTGCGGCCTCAGCGATAAGCGCGCGTTTGCGCTTCCCGTCACGAAAGGGTTAAAGAGACAGTTTCTGAAGTCATGAAGCCATTAGTCTTTCCTTAAACCTATAGCAAGTCTACAACACTAATTATGAGAGAAGATAAAGGTTTGTTAGATTGTTTAATGGAATATGGCAGCTATCCCAAGAAATATCAGAAGATGAAAGAGTCGTAAAAATTCTTAAGAATTTTCTGCAATTTTGTGAAGAATGTGACTTTAATATTCTTGACTGAGAAACGGAATAAGCTGCTGGACGTTAAGTTTTAAAACACGAATCAGAAAACCAAAATAAATCATTCTATCATATAAACAATTAACTAGCTTAGAGATGTAATATGAGATCAAAAGCGATTTGTGTGAAACTTAAATGTTATTTTAAAATGTAGCAAATTCTGATTTTCTAAAGAAATTATATATCGTGCATCCTAATTTTTTATCTTTATTTGATCAATAATGTATTAATCGTTTTAATATTTACTTGAATTTTCGGCTTATCCTAAGGATTAAATTTTATTAGTTTTCAACAGTATATAAGCCTTATATTAAAGCGTGATATTAACAGACAAGGTTAAAAAACAGTTTTTGCGCAAGTGAAAAATCTTGTAGTATTTATGAAGATTTGATTCGACTGGGAACACAGCCCACCTAAAATCTGCCAAACTTCAGACAAGTATTTTATCAGTTGAGTTTTAAAGCAACCAGCCTTTATTGGATTTTTTCTCGTACTGTCATTACGCTGCACGTTCTTGAATTCCCTTTCGTGGTGGGAAATGTTTCGACCTGTATAAAATGTCGAGTACTTAGTTAGGTAGACTGTGAATAGTTTGCCTCGATGAGTAGCTGGAAACAAGGCTTCTGGACATGAAGGCTAATTCGTGAACTGTGATTTAGGGAAGCTTTTGATCATGGCTTAAATTGTTATTCCTTTTCCTAGAGGCCAAATAACATTATGTGATGCTAGTATAAATTTTCTACCCATTCAATCGATTTTTTTTGTTTCATGAATGGCGGGCACTTGCCAATAACCGCATTGGCCACTACTAAGGCCAGAAATGGTGACCATTTAATTGTGGAGGCACCTAATAGGTGGCCACCGCTACCTTCTATGAAGAAACAGACAATTTTACATCCATGCCATCTCCGGGATTTGAACCCGGGCTCTAAGTATCACAGTCAGGCTCCCTAACCACTATACCGTCTGGGCGGCTTCAATCGATTGTTCATAAAACTGTTTTGAATTTATTCTGAAAAGCGTTTGCAAGTTTTATCCAATAAACTAGTAAACTACAGTTTTAATGGTCTGATTTATGATTTCTTTTTCATTTGTAAGGTAACTCGTTCTTTCAAAAAACACTGCTACAATTCATCATATAAAAGAGAAGTAGAAAACATTATATGAAAGAGGGAAATAGGAAGCATAAATTGAGAAATTTAAATTAAGTTAAAGGGAGAAAACTCACTCTATAAGTAGTGAGAATTTAGCTAGTTGCAGTGAAGTAGGCGAGACCTGACAGTTTCAGCTCTGGAAAACTGCTCAAAATCATTTTCCTAATGCAGGTTGTATTTGTCTTCTTTTATTTGATCAAGAAATGGGATTAGTAGCGAGCTTTTAATACTTTCCTTTCATTTGGAATAGAGAAACATAAACGACATCCAGAGAAAATGAATTTTGCTGTGGATTAAGTTCGTGTAGAAAATATCTGATTTTCTCGAAACCTGTCTCACTTGATAAATGTTTAGAATATCATACTTTCTTTAAAATATAAAAGGGATAAAAATCACTGATAATAGTGTGTAATGACAGGCGGTTCAATGAAAATAGAGCTGAACTTTAAGACATGTACTGTAAGACGTGTACATGTTTTATAACAAACAATTCTTTTCTAATTCGTGAGAAAGATAATTTTTTCGTATTTATAAGAAGACCTGTAAATCGGAGTAAAATAAGATTTTAAAAATGAAGATACATGAATGATAGCGTTAACCGTGCACAATTCACTGCGAGTTTTCTTATTGTTAATGGACTTCATTTATAAACATACGATGATAGTATTAATCTAATACTCGGTTAACTGGGCATTCCAACGATTCTATTTCATTCACCTTTTCAACTTCGCAATGTATTGCAGCAATAATATTACAACCCCGTAATCAGAAAGCCAATAAACGATGCGCAAATCACCAATCAGCTGCTCAAATGAGCGCATTCGTATTTTCCTACAAACTTAAAGAAACACCTGAGACCTTTTTGCTCATTCGTTATGATAAACGTTTTAAGACAAACTTTGAATAATTTTCCAGTAAAATGCAATATTGAAATAAAAATTTTTTAAAATTTCGAAATGTATGTAAAAAAGTGTTAATGTATTTATATAAGCTCAGTTTTTTTTAGAAAATTGCAATAAAACCGTGCCAGTTATAGTCCGCCATAAATTACTTCTGTTCTTCGTTTGGTAGCTTCTCAGATGTTAATTTCAAAACTAATCCTTTAATTCCTTAATCCAGCCTTCGATATTATAAATTACATCTCTAGAAAACGCAGTGCATAGTGTTTAGACATACACTGCTGCCCCTTATATTCGTTTATCAAGTAATCCTTATTATTCTGATGAATAATAATTTAAATAAATTTAAACTATAAGGTAATCGAGCATAGGGAGCTTCTTACATTATAATGCTAATGAAAACAAGAATGCGGAAAGCATAAATTTATCATGATGATGTAACTAGCTGATTTACCTATCCTTTATTCTACTGATTAAAAGCAGAAACAGTCATGAAGGAGAAAATGGGTAAGTCGATGTCGGAGTTTACCATATTCATTTAGTGCGAAATCACTCTACATAGCACACCATATACTCTATGGAGGTTAATCTTTACCTGAGACCTCCTGAAAGAGATTATCTTAGGTAACTTTTATCTCAGTTACATCTCTAATCTTTCGAGTTCCTTTGTCTTTTGTGCTTTTGCTAAAAGCCATCAACAACAAGCCTTTAAATATGGAAGTGAGTTGCCTCGTATTATATCCGTAACGCTGTGCTAGAATTAAATGTGAAATATGTTTCTCATACGCTGTTATTCAGTTTCTGTTTCAGCATATAAGGCATTTTCTCCCACTTTTCCGCATGTCTTCGTGTTGTAACTGAAAGCACACTCAAGGCGTATTCGGGAGGTCCGGATTTCGAATCCCAGCGAGCGCATTGCACGTTTTTCATGTCTCCAGCATTAAAAAAAACAACAACTAATGAGTCTACAAATTTAATCTGGAAAGATTTCCTAAGATACTCATTCGCTATATTATGCTAATAACAATAGAGCTTTGGATATTAAATATGCAAGGCTTTTCCTCTCAGTTATAGCGGTGTTTCTAAAAGATTATTTTAGAGATTCCCAACTTTTTCTCACACACATACCTTTTAAAAGATTTGTTTTCTTCATCGAGCCCTTTATATTTTTCTCTATAATATACAGCAGACAACATAAATAATATAAATAATTGCACATAAATAATTTAAAGACAAAAAATAGATTATTAATATGAGCAGAAGTTTTGAAAAAAAAGTTTTATTAGATTTATGTTTTGTTATTTTTTATAGTATTATTATTTTTAATTTTACAAATATAAGCAAGTATTCAGAAACAAAATCACAGACTCTGTTTGGAAAAAAGTTCGGTTATAAGGTATTTCTCCCGCCTTCTTCGCATGCCTTCGTGGTGTAGAGGTCAGCATGCTCGACGCGTAACCGAGAGATCCGTGATTCGATTCCCAGCCAAAGCGTTGCTCATGCTCACATCTGTCCTGCTTCGAAATAACCTAATCACTCTACAAGTGGCGCCCGAACTAAAATGGTGGTGGATGATGATTCTCCACCACCACGATTTCTATGTCGTGGAAGCGAACATTAAATTCTTCTTTTAAATTCTGGAAGCGGTTTGCAAGTAATCTGTCTTCCTTTTGGGGG
>KK112300.1:20980-57626 GCA_000611955.2 Stegodyphus mimosarum | reverse complement strand
TATTATATATATATATATATATTTTTATATATGTATATAGTGTATATATATATATATATATACATTTGATCTGAGTTTATGATAATGGATCGATAGATTGATTTCCAGTTGAAACCTGAATTTTGCGCAGAGCTCATAACAATAATTTCCGATTATAATGCTGTTCGCTGTTAGCAGATTGCATTGTACGATTACATAGACGTTATGAAAACTTGTTTGTAAATAAAAAAGTCTTAGTAATTCCTCCTCAGAAACATGCTGAAAATCTTTTGGCGCAGCGTAACTGCTTTTATGCACATTTGACCTAAAAGAAGAGATTCTGTTTGTAGGATTTTATTTCTCTAATAGTTATTTTTATTTTTAAGACAACTTTCCGTTGCTTTCTCATTTTCCTATCTGCTACGCTTTCCTACCAGATTGAGTTTTCAGTTTCACGCTTTATGCAAAACAGGGGAGAAATTACTATTTAAGCTGAGGTCTAAGATGCTTCAGAGCTAGTAAGAGAGAGCGTGTTTTGCCTTTCGGCCATGTTGTTGCTAGGGTTAAAGCTTGCTAATATACGGCCTTTATTATTACGTGCCTGTTAGTCAATGCCGGTGATTTTTAAATAAAAGTCAACTACGCTGTAACAACTCTGTGCAGCTTAAGATGTTTATTGTGCTTAGCTTTAGTTTAATTTTACATTGTCTATTTTAAATTCAAGCCAAAAGTTTTGGCTTCTTGTACGCCCAAGAAAGGCCATTTGTGAATCCATTTCAGTTCAAATAAAAGCATATTTTAACCCTTCTTCGGAGTTGTTATTTACGTTACGTGAACTTAGTCACTTTTCGGTTCTACTAAGTTTTAGCAGTTAAAGAACTTTATTTCAGCTACAACATTACATTTTAATATACAATAGTTTTCCTTAGTCGATTTCCTCTCCCTCAAATCAAATATCCCATTGTTCTTAAAAGATTCTTCTGTCAGTATCATCGCGACTGAGTGATTCTTGTAACCAAGTCACAAATTTATTGTAACTTAAAACAGCTCTAAGCTGGGTTACATATCCATACGTAACCCTCCGTTCAGGACGGGATGACTAACCATAAAAGACTTAATATCCTGCTGCCAACATGCTTGGGAAATGCTGGACACATCTTTAAATATATGTAGGATTTGTTGTAAATTCATTTATAAAGTCTGTAAACAAAATAAAGAGCCATTTCTCACGTACAAGTAAATTTATGAACCAAGTATTTTTATCGCAAAAATTAAGTTTCATGGTATCATTTGTCCCACAACGAAGTTTTGAAGTTCTATGTATAGTCATTTTCCTTTTTAAAGGAATTAATATGTGAATTTCGCATTCTTTAAAAGCTCCTTTTACTTTTATAAATTGTAATTACTCATTAAGTCATCCCATGACTGCCAGATCTTTTATCAAGTTGAAATAAACGTATTAAAACTTACTAAAAATTTGAAGGATCGGTTGCATTAGGAAAATGACATTTTCTTAAACTCTGTTTTATTGTAGCCTGCAAAAAGGATTTATCTCTAAATTTTATTTATGGAACTTCCTAATGAAATAAAAATGAATGTTACTTGCGCCTTAATTTGTAATGGGTTTTTTACGTAAAATGCTCTTTAAAAAATCACATATGAGCAAAAATTTTGGCAGTTATTTCGATTTCATATTTATTCAAAACACATTGCATGTAAATTACAGAATGAACAAAAACTAATGCATTCTTATAGTAAGGACAGAGACTAATTATCTTTCGTTATTTTCGTGCCATACTTCGATATTATTTAAAAGATTTACTCCAAGATCTCATTCCAGTTCTATTTATTTGAATGCAAACTTTTAATATCTAACTGAAAAAAAAGACGTATCGCACAGATAATACATTCAAACAGAAATCCTGCGTTATATGCATTTGACAAATCTTGCTACTCTTTATCCTGTTCCGAATATTATTTGTTTAATGACTATTAATGTGTTAAAATACATCACTTAAGAAAACGTATTTTGAAACCCAGAATATCATTCTCGAATTATCACTCAATGTGCAATTACTGCGAAAATCATCGACAACTGTTATGGAATTTAAAGTAATTCATCCTGGAGGTTACGTTTTGAAGTACTTTATTGTTTTGAAACGTAAAATTTGTTTTATTTTATATAAATGCATCTATTAGAGATGATCTTCTGATATACGCTCTCATTTAGAGACTGGTACACTAAAATGGCTCTTAAATTGCTATTGTTTTGTCTGAGAACTTTATCAATGTAGTTTTTATTTTAGTACACATCTTTTGATAAAATTTGGATAGTATTAATAAGCGCTTTTATTATAAGCTTCAGTAGACATTTTATATACACAGGGTGTCTCAGTACCACGTTTCAGAACTTCTAGCAGGGGTAGGGTGAAACCCGGTGTTTCAGAATCATACAGAAATGCAGGATTGGAAATGCTTTTTGGAAATGCGCTGGTGTATAGAGAAACATCAGAAATTAAAAAGCGCCGCGTAAGTTAATATTCGTTTTAATAATAAATTTACGTGAAAAAAAGAAGCATGAGTCAAAAATAATGTTCGAAGCTTCATCCACCATCTTCAATGCATGCCTCACATGTACGGCACATGGAATTCTGAATATTCTGGAATATTCCAGGCATATCTCGAATTTTCCCAGCAACTAGCTTGTTGGCGTTGTCCATGGGGGATGTCATAAACCGCAGTCTTCATATGCTCGCCATGAAAAGAAATAAAGACATGATAGGTCCGGCGATCGAGCCGGCCAACACACCGATCCACCACGTCCGATCCACTGTTGGCCAAATCTGATGTCTAGATGGGTACGAATGTTATGGCTGAAATGGGCAGATGCCCCGTCATGTTGGAGCCACATTGTCTGTCACATTGATGTAGAAATCTGTTCGTCATCTAAATGTTGTGGCATGACTTGCTGCAGAAAGATCAAGTAGTTACAATCGGTTAGCCGGAAAGGCCAAAGGTAAGGTCCGATGAGGTGATACCCCAAAATGCCGGCCTAGACATTAACCGAAATCCTATTCTACGCTGCACGACGTCATGCTGCATGAATGTTCTCTACCGCCCAGAGATAGGTGCTATGTGCGTTGAATATTCCTTTACTTGTAAAGGATGTCTTATCGGTGAACAACAAATTAGCAGGAAAACGATGATCTGTAGCACACTTTTCGAAATACCATTGTGCAAAAGCAATATGAGAAGTGCCTGGATACGCTGCACGTGATACGGATGCATTTCGTTTTCTCTGAGAATCTTCCGGATGCTAGAACGGGAAAGTCCTACTGCGAGGTTTCCAGTACCTGATATAGCACATTCTCTTCGATGTCCATGGTGATCCGGCCCGATTCATGGCAGCTCTTTGAGAGGAACCTGTTTCAACTAACCTCCAGTGCAGCCTTGTAAAGAAATTATGACTTAGTGTGCGCCTCATAGGATATCGTTCTGCGTACAAGCGCTGTGCGGCTGGCCCACTACTTCCTGCATGTAATTATTCATCCTACTAACTCTGCGTCCTTATGCGAAATGAAGATTCCATGCAAAGACATTCCGTACTTTCGCACAGCGCGATCTATCTCATCAGAAAAGCATTTCAGACCCTGTATTTTTATAGTCTTTGGGGGGCACTTTTTCCCTTCTAGAAGTTCTGAAACGTGGTACTGACACACCCTGTATAGTTTTACGCAATATTTAAAAGTGTTATTATTTTGTTATAATGTTTGATTTTCATAGTTAATCGGAAACTGATTTCCTCTCATAGATTCACGGCTCTTAGATTTTATGAAATGTAAACTCGTAAATCAACAGTTTTGGGACTATTTTTAATGCATTTAATGAATAAAAATTTAACATCGGTTTACATATTCCCGTTTGCCCCTTTATTTTGTTTTCCAATGGCAGATTGTGAACAGTTACAATTTGTAACAGAGTCCATTAATCTATACTAAGGCCAGTATTGGTGGCCTCTTTATTATGGAGGCACCCAATAGGTTAGCCACCATTGCCTCCTATGAAGGGAAGGACACTTACAGCCATGCCTTCTCCGGGATTCGAACCCATGCCCTTTGGTATCGTAGCCGGTTCCCCTGACCACTATACCGTCTGGGCGGCGCTTGCCCTTAATAGCTATCAACATTTTGAAAATGCAAAGCTTATTTGTTTGCAGTTTTAAGAAGATCTGCTTCAGTTAAAATTCTTAAGCAGTGGAAAAGGTATGCAAATCGTTTAACGACGGCAGCAGCTTCCATGCCCGTAAAGTTCTGGCATACTTTTAAAAACATTATAAGCATAAAAAAAATCTAATTCTTTATCAGTCATATAAGAGCATTAGCTCTTCTTCCTATGCCACTGTATAGAAATTCTCGTAGCATTTCTCAAGCAAAGAAAATTTTAAAAAATTTCCTTTTGATCAATGCATTTTCGTGATTAGGAATATAAAGGCTTCCTTTGATTTTGCAGATTTCGTGCAAATCAAGAGCAGAATTTTAATATCGCCATTCTTTTTACTTCCTCGTACGAAGTAAAGGAAGTTTTGCAATCGCAAAAAAGTTTTGGTATCATATTTGAACAGAAATATCCATTTTGAGTGTTTCCGAATCCATTTGGACCAATTTCTTTGCTTGATATGTTTACGTACGGACAAAATTAAGCAATAATAATAAATCTTTTCCAAAACGCACTGGAAAATGAATTTAAGCGCATTCAAAACAGAATTTTTCTTGACGCCCGTAGGTAAGTATGTCTGTAGGTATATATCGTATAATTCAAAAACAATAAGCCGTAGAACGTTGAAATTTTGTATATTTGATTTCTATAACATCTAGTTGGGCACCTATTTTTTTATTGCAGTCGGCAGAAAAGACGCATATATATATATATCCCTCCTTTACCCTGCCTTTAGTTTCACAATCATTGGTTGTTGTCATATAATTCGAATTACAGAACTGTTTTAAATGATGAAAATATTAATGTTTTACCAATGTCAAATTAAAAAAAAATTTCATTTACTACAAATAACGAAATCTAACTTTTAATGCCGTCTTACGATTCCTACACTTATATTTGGGAAAGTTTTATTTTCGTTATGAAAAAATAAAATCAGAATTTGGACTCCCGTTCGACAAAAAATGACCTTGGTATTTAATTTCGAAATTTGCAGTTTTTTATGTTAGTTTCAATTTGTCTTAAGAAATCGGTAAATTAAGTTAGAATAATTCGAGGAAATAAGTTTAAATGAAGTGAAACGGAAAAAGTATATAATTTAATAGTCCATACAAGGAACTCATGTGGTGTCTACATCAGATTTTTTACTAAAGCAAAACAGCAATAAAAGAGGCAGAGTTAATGAAAATAATGCATAATCTCGCCAATTATGACTTCTTTATTATTGCCTCAGAAGTAAACAAATTTCCTTACTAGTAGAAAACCTTTCTTGTAGAGGCCTATTAAATTGTACATGTACGTACAATACGTACGTACAGACGTCACGAAAAAATTCCTCCTGAATCCACTTTAAATATGTTTTGGAAAAAAAAGTCCCGCAAAAGTTAAGTGAAAAAAACGTTCTGTGCTTAGATACAGATGTTACGCAAAAAAAAAAGAAATCGTCCAAATGGATTCGGGAACCGTCAAAATGGATATTTCCGTTGAAATATGATGCCCGAAATTTTTCGCGATTTCAAAACTACTTTTACTTCATACAAGGAATTGCACAGATATTGCATTGTAGATAAGTTATGTTTCAAGCTCCACAGAAAAACTGGAAATATGATTCATGGGTAAATTAGGATATGTAAAATTTGTCGTATATTAAAAGATAGAACACACACACACACAAAAAAAAAGAGTTGCTGTTGATGTGTTATATATAAAAAAACTCATTTTAGTAACGGAAAGGAGGACTAAGAGAGTATTATGAAGTAGATACGAATGCATTAAGCTTTTTTCGAAAAGGAAAATAATATTCCAATAATTCAAACGAAAGGAAATTTTGTTGAAAAATTTTCTTCGAGCCTTGGCAGTTGCACAGCGAAATAAAATATGAGTTTTATGCAATGCACATAAGCTTTTGGGAATAAAAGATTATACGTTCTCGGTTAAAGTGCATTTTGTAGGTAAACGGTATCATAAATGCTAAAAGATTTTCTTTCTGAACTAAAAATTCCCCATAAGATTTTAAACTGAAAACGCCTTTTTTGTATTGGCAACAAGGGTATACTTTTTATTTACGTTCCGCTGGAATTTATAGCTTTTAGATGTCATCATGGCATTTGTGTTTTTTCTCATTTATTTTCTAAAAAATTTTACCAGATCTTCATAAAGCGTCTTGTATTTGAAAATGAAAGCTTTGTATCATAAAATATAATAATATTATTCTGTTCTGCAGAAAAGATTTATTTTCTTAAGTGAGTTTTAATGATAAAATTCTCCTGAATTTTTCTGAAAGATATTATAAACATTTTGCTTAATATTTTCAATATTACTAAATCTAAGAAATTTCTGCGTAAAAAAGTAAAATTAATAGTTTTAAGGAAATTAATGCCGTCAACCGGGATGGCGGTTAGAGACATCGACTGCCGTACCGAAGGGCCCGGGTTGGAATCCCTGAGAAATCATGAACGTTTGTAAATTAGAGTGTCTGTGCGGCATAGGGGCACTCTAAGCATGCTGCGAGCCGAAAGTCTTCTCGAGAGTTTGTTGGTAGGGGAGGATTGGTGAAAGACCCTCGGATCCGTCCCCCCGGGTCCTCTCAATCAAAATGGAGGTGGAACTGAGCAAAGTCGTGCTGTCACCTGTATGATGCTCTAGAATCTTGCCAACGACAGGCGCAATCTTGCACTCCTTGCCACGATGAATTTCGTGGGTGGGTTTGTGCTGATGTTGATTTTGAAATGTTGCAATACTGATTTTGTTATACTTAATTTCTTTCTGTAATCTTATGATTATCTCTGATCTGTGGTGTGGTTCGTCACGGTGTGTATCGCTGAAAGTCTGTCTGTAAAGATATACTATGTCTTTTAGAGAGTTTGTGATGTTGTTATTTGACTACTTCCAAGAGCGCTACTGATTCCACTGTTTAGATTCCTTGGTTATGAGTTTTTTGAGGTGCTAGCCAGGTTTTTATTGGCTTAAGTGGAACTTTTGGTCAATTGCCGGGTTGATTGTCTAGGTAGATTTTGATTGTGCTATCTTTACCTTCTTCTAGACCGGAATCGTCTGTATAGAATTGGGGAATTTCGTTTCATACGCTTCTTTTTTCATGCTTACTGATTTGTCAAATTTTTCTTTCCTGGATGGTGTTCGTATGGGTGTGCCGGCGTCTCATATTTTCTCTGCTATGAGTTCTACGGAATTGAAGTAGCTATTCTTTCGTAGTTGTAGTACTGTTGTCTTGTGGAATTCCTTTTCGGACCGTATAGAAAGTTACGCGCTGTTAGCGATTTGAAAGAGGGCTGCATTTGATGTTGTTTTTTAGCTTCCTGTGAAGTTGAGAAGGAAGAGCTGCTGGATTGGTGAAGCATTTATTTTTTGGTTTCAGTCATCGGTTCTGTCCATATGGCTGCCCCGTATAAGGCAGTCTTCTCGATTTCCGTGTAGTGGAATAATACTTCGAGTTAGTTTGCTCATCCTCCCTCCTATTCCACTCATTCGCTTTAGGTTGGCTATGATTTGGGAGATTTTGCTTTTAAAGTAATCTAGATGGTTTATAAAAGTTAAAGCTTTTTATTAATGGTGATGCCTAAGTATTTTAGGAAGTCAACCATTCTTATTTTATTTCCTTCGATTTTGAATCTTGGAAGTCTTGTTATATTTTGTGAGGGTTTGTAAATGGCCAGGGATTTTTCTTGAGAAATTACTATGTTTTGGTTGCTTGCGAAGTGAATTGAAATTTTCTAGTGTGTTTTTCCCATTTCTTTGTAACTGCGCTCTCTGGAGCTGCCACTCACCAAATCCTTCGAAATCCGCATCGTGTGCGAAAGCTAAACATTTAGAGCGTTGGGGGCCGTTTATACTTTTTGATTTTGTCAAACGCCAGGCTCGAGAAATCTGCATTTAGGCATGAGCCCTGCTAATAGCCTCTAATTTATACTTTTTCAGTTATACGGTTTTTAGTTATAATTATGCTGCTTCTCTCAGTAAAGTAATCTTGAGAATTTTCCTAGAAGGTTTTTTAGACAGTTTATATCTATCAGTGTGTCTAGAACCACCTACCATCAGAAGGAACTGAAAGCTTTTTGGAGGTCTAGTTACAAGAGAATTGAGTGCTTATTCTGTACCTTATTTATTCTTATCTGCTCTAGAACTTATTTGACTGAATGTACAGTGCTCTTATTCGAGGAGAACCCAAACGGGTGTAGGTTTGCTATGTTGGACTTCCTTATCTGATGCTGAGGCAGTTTACTGGAGTTCTTTCCAGTACGTTTCCTGTTTCAAGAAGAAGGGTCATTGGAACCTGGTACGAACCTGTGTTCAATGCATTTTGGCCGTTTTTTGCTAAAAGGGACTAACTGGCAGATTTTGAAACTTGTCGGGAAGACGTTTGTATCTAGATATTTATTTATTAGGTTTGAGAGTAGATAGGGAAAAGTTTTGTGCAGGACCTTGATGAGTTAGTTGTCGATCCCGTTCGGACGAGGTGCGTTTTTAATTGGTAGGATTTTGATTATTTTTGAAGCTTCAGAGGAAGAGAATGGAATGTCGTTGCTTGCTTGCAGAGGTGTATTGTTTCTTCTTATATTTTGAAGTGATGAGTCTTCCATCTGAGAAATCATGGAGGAATATAGCATCCATTACTTTCTTGATGCTTTGGTTTGTTGCATCTTCCTGTGTTTTGCTTTGGTTGATGGAATTTGGAAAAAAACACTTGACAAGCATGGAAAACTTTGTTCGTGCATACTTTGCACACCGGTCCGTAAAGTTTTTTGCTGCGGGTGATGTACTTCCTCCAACAGTTTATTTTTGTTTAATGAATCTCTGTCTTGTACATAGCTCTTTTTTGCATACAATTCGTGGACTATCTTTCTTCCTCAGTTCTTGCCTTTTTCATCTTCATTTTTAAGGATCTAGTCTTGTTTCTCTCACATCCGAGTGCTGTGTCAACCAGTTGATGCGTTTTATGTCGCTTGGGCTTTTAATCTTGAACGAGCTTTCACAAAGTTTTCGGATTGTGTTCTGCAGGTGCTATCTAGATGCGCTTTGTTTTCGGAGCAATTTATTTCGTTTTCAATTTCTTAGATAGCAGTTGTAATGGACATGACGAACTTTTATGCTCTTGATTGAGTGATCTGGAATCCTTTGGTGATTTTCGCATTGTTTGAGAAGAGATTTCGTATGAAATCAGTGTATGGTCTGAGATATGCTCTTCTACATGGGATGCCCAGTTCTGGATATTTTGCGATACTGTTTGATTTGTGAGCATTATGTCTGGCCATCCTGATCCATTGAAGGTTTGATATGTTGGTTCTGATGGATTATTGGTAATCACTGTTAGATACTCGCTGTTAATTAAGTATTTTACCTCTTCGTCTCTTTAATTATGGTTAACTCTTTCTGGAGCTGGTAGCTGGGGCAAACTTGGGAGTATACAGGGTGGTCGATTTCGAAACGGGTCTTGTTTATACTATATTAAATTCATAGTTTGTACAGGACGTAAATTTTGCTTTGCATTCTATGGTGGAAAGTTTGCTCTGCAAAAGGCACAGTACCTGTCATTGGGCGAGTGTTTTTGCTGTTGTGAAAAGTATTGGTAGATGAAGCATCTGCGTATTCTGATTAATTTTTAATTAAATTAGTTTCACTTTACTTTCTAAGATATTGATTTAATGAGTTCAATTCACTTTATTTTCAGAATAATGCATTGATATAATTAATTTAACATCAATCATCAGAATCAAAAGTTCAGAAATTCTTTTAATTTAGGCGCAGCGCACAAAATTTTAATTTAATTAAACAAGGTTTACTTCCTTATTTCAAAATTTGGTTAATGTACTTTCTTCATAACAAAATCATTAATTATAAACTAGAAAACTTAATGCGTGGGAATGATTAAAGTAAAATTTTAAACTTTTGTTGCTTAATTTTGAATGATTTATATTTTTCTGTATGATAATTTTTCTTTGACACAATAAATTATTACATAGTCTGATTATGATTAGAAGTACATGGTAATGTGCTGTTATGACAGTAAACCTCAATTTATAATGTTAATATCAGTTTATCTACTGAATTTTTATTAGCACTATGAGTAGGTCCATAGGCATTTGTAGTGGATTGTACTGACATGTATTATTCATTCCGATTCATTGGAAAACTTTTCTGCATTCACCAAGATCTGAATTTAGGACTTTTTGCTTATAGGTGAGATCTTTACCAACTTATTGAGATGTCTTTCATAGAGGATGACATGGTCAGCATTTACAGTGTTTAGTGTTTGTAGCCCCACTTTTCAGCTAAGGGATCTAATGGTTAGGTTTTTGGTGACTGGAATATGGCAAAATACACGAGGGTTATCTGCCTGAAGGGAGAGATGCCTTTATGAATGGCTTTCTAAAAAGAGATATCGTGTTTCGTTCCCATTTGAAACAAATCTTTAAACATTCATTCCCTTAATTTCACTGTTTCTGTTATTACTTTAGCCTGCATCATTTCATGATATCGATAACTAATATATCATACTTGTTGATAAATTAACATTCCTTTTTCTTTAGCTTTACTTAAACAACCTCTCGAGTACTCATAGTCAATGTTTAATAGAAACATTTACAAATGCTACCTTGTTTGGCACCTCTTGGAACTTTCTAATCAACCAGCCCCACTCGACTTGAAATTATATTCAATATGATTCCGAACGATATTTAAAAAATATAATATTGTATAACCAATATAGTTTAAAAGTAAAAATTGAGATTTTTAATATTAATTTAAAATCAAATTCAAATATGCCTAGATATTTAAGCAATTAATTATTTCTCTCTCTCTTTTTAAGATAAACCATTCAGTCGTTTCAAATTATCAGTATCATATACTGCTTGCAAAATGCGTCCCCTCTCATTCAAAGTTTATTTTGTTCAAGCATGGAACATTTGCATAATAGGTAAACGATAATTTCATTCGATGTGGCGTGGTTCGCGTAGTATTTACTTTTTCCAAACTTTAAAAGAATTTACACGATTGCGAACGAATCAAAAATTGTTCTTTAATTCAAATGAAAAGTGCCGCCTTTCCATTATTTACTCCACCAACATAGCGCTTCTAAGATTTTGAGTGACACATATTAGCAAAATTTCGTTCCTTTTAATGAAAAGTTGTTAACACTGCTATTTCATTCGAAAGCATTGCAAACTAAATAAGATCTTCTTTAGTAAGAGTTCTAAGGCTTTAATTAAATCTCACTTGATTCCAGATAAGTGTGGAGATCTTAAAGCAAGAAAAAAGTTTGCCGACGTTTTCTCCAAGGCGCTGGAGTAAGTACGTGCGCTGATTGCATTGTACATAACTGCCCTTTGATAATATTTTTCTAAATCTCTGGTCGAATTCTTTTCAGGAACAATTAGATTTATAATGAATCACTGGCGTAAGACTTCACAAAACGTTCTCTTCAAAATTAGCTTTGATCACTGACAGTAATATACATATTAATACGAATGAACAGATACAAGTCGATGACACTTCGCTTGTAAAGAATATTTAAGGTCACAAATAATGGTAAGTAAATATGCATGCATTTAATGCAAACGTGGAGGAAAGTAAGTTATAATCTATCTTAATACGACTTTTAAATGTTTGGCTGCGCTTTGAAATATAACTTTCTTTAAAATGTCTTTTAGAAAGGCATTTTAAAGAAACATTCTCTTATATCTGGAATAATAACGTATATTAGGGAAGTGACCACACTAGGAACATTCAGGACAAGGTACTGCAATACGTTTTTTTTCTTTAAAGCTAAACCATTTACACTCTTGCTGAAAAAATAAGCAACAAAGGCAGAACAGGGAACAAAACAAAAACTACTAAATGGGTACGCCTGAAATTGATCTATGAGGTTGGTGTGCCTAGACAACATAGCAAACAATAAAGCAAAGACATACAAAAACACATGCATTACTACCATCCCATCGCGAAAGACCAAATGGGTCGGAAGAATGCTCAATAGAAACGTCCCGCTAATAAAGGGTATGATACCCTTTAGTCGAAATGCATGCCTGACAACGGCGAGGCAAGCTGGCAATAGTGTTGTTGATCATTTGTTGTGACAGTGGTACCCATTCCTATAGCAACGCATGTCGGAGTCCGTCGAGGGTGCCTGCGACCTGTTATCCGTCTTCCCAACATGTCCCGCAGTGCTCTATGAGATACAGGTCCGGTGATCTAGCAGGCCAAGACAGATGTGCAATGGTTTCACTCTCCAGATACCTCCGCACGACTCGAGTTCTATGCGAACGGACGTTATCGTCCATAAATATCTCTTCGGTACCCATTGCAGCGATAAAAGGACTCACAAAAGAACATAGAGTTTCGTCGCGATATCGGATGGCTCTGACGGAACCACTAGAAATCACTTACAGGTCGGTGCGGCCTCTCGTTGCTATCCTAGCCATTACAAGTAAGCCTTCTTCTGTAATAGTCTTCTTCGGTGATGTTTGCATCCGCAGCGCATCCCTTGCTCTTGCCACAAAACTGCCCTTCAGATGTGACTGCCCTTCACTGCGTTCGGGACATTAAATCGAGACTCATCCATAAATAGAACGTGGTATCATTGCTCTGGTGTCCAACTACGATATTTGCGGGTCTAATTCAGCAACGCTCTGACATGCGATATGAACAAAGAAATAAAAACCATAGATAATCGGGGGTATAATCTACTTTCAAGCAGTCGACGCAACACAGTTTGGCGGGATATGGGCCATCGTGAAGCAGCAGACAAATGTGACGCCAACCTGTTGTGCTATTAGTGATCTATTGGCATCTTGCACAAAGCAAAAGTAGGCGACCGTCTGCCGTTGTGGTAATCCACTGGCGTCCAGATCTACGTCTTCTACAGGTATTTTATCCTTTTGGTAAAGATTCCGCAGCCTACTCATGACACTACGATACCGGTGTCTTTCTACTTGACGCTGTTTGCATTCAGTGATGCAACCTCTACTTTACATGTAAATTGTGTGTTTTTATTTCCCATTTTTACAACCGCACAGTTGCTTTTAGTGTTTTTTGCTGATTTTTTGTGCACGAGTTTCTTTATACTTTTCAGTAAATGTAAAATATATTTAATACTTACTAAATGATATAAGATAAACTAATAACAAATAGACTACATTCTAGGATCACGCTAGTTTCATACGTAGAAGATTCGTAAAGATGTTACAGTTGTTGACATCCCTTAGGAGAATTACGCAAAGAAAGTGGTGCACCAGAGAATCGAGCTCGTGTTGACCCTTTCCTACGGAAAAAACGTAAATCGGTACCCTGTAAGAGATACAAGGTAACCGTTGAGCAAAGTAGACGTTAACCAGAAAATTACTTCAGAAGTATAAGGACAAGTACAATATTTGTTGTGCCAAGGTTAATCGTGAAATAACTGAGGTACGCAGGGCAAATGCAGTGTCGCGTCCAGCCATAGTCAAATGGCACCAACAGTTTGAATACGTCAGCATAGATTTGAGTGATGCATGCTGACCGACAAGGAAAGCCATGAAGGGCAATCACAGAAGTCATTGTGCTGCAAGCTAATGTAACGATTCACAAACAGTTGCTGAGTGGCTATCTTAGAAAATGCACTGGTGTTGGTGCTTGGGTAGACAACAATTTGCCTTCAGAATCGGCATTGTGTTTTAGCGAATTGTGGCTACCCATAGGTCGACTAATTCAATCAATAAGTCTAAGTAAACAGGTAAGTTTTAGAACAAATAAATTTATTTTAATCTCTACTTGGAATTTGAAAATTTAAAATAAACACTTTCTACAACTTGTATTCTGACGACAGAACATTTTCACGTAATTGCTTACAGTAACAGCAGAACCCATAATTACATCTTGAGAGACTATTACTTGGATTTATTCTCTAATTAACTCATAACGCCTGATATATGTTGTCTCAGAACTTACTAATTTTTAGATAACTCTCTAGTTTAACTAATAATATATCACATAATAACTGAGTTCGTTAGGCAGCCGATCATACTGCTTTTTTTGAGTCTTCTGTGCTGTACTTGCTGATTGAGTAAGCGGGTGGGAACGAGCCTGGGCAAATGTGAAAATAAACTGAAAAATGCAATCAGTTAGGTAAGTGTTAACAATTGAGTTAATCTAAAAAGATGGCCATGATCACGATAAACTAATAAAACTCATCCCTGAAATGCTTGAATAAACTTGTCCGAAAAATGATATTAAACATCTGAAATATTCCAGATTGTCAGCAAAGAAAAGGTTGCACACATTTCTTTGATTGCAGATTTTAACTTTATTTCCTAAGTAATATTTCTAATTGTGGCTTCAGTCTCGCGTTATCTTTCATTATGACTAGATAACGTTTCTTTCATAGTAAATCTTCTTAGATGAGCGTTTCTCAAATGTTTTTTCAAGTGCGGACCACTTTCACTAATTAAAATGTTCAGCCGGCTACCTTACTCTTCTCCCTCCCAAAAGAAATTTTTAGCATATATTATTAACAGTATATTTATATTTTTGAAATAAAATAAATTTAAAATTAAACGAATTAAAATTCATTTAATTTTTTATTGGTCTTAAGTAATGAAGTAAATGGAAGAAAATTTACATTTGTTTTTAATAATTCAAGGTCCATTGAAGTTTAGATAATCTTTACCTTATTAAATAAAATTAAATAAACATTGGTACTCTCATTAAACAGATGGATGAGCTTGCAGATTCTTGTATAGGTGTCTTGTGTTTGAATGAATGTATGCTCATAAGAATTATTGCATTGAAAAGTATTGTGTTCTAAAGCCTGTTTTTAGTGCTGAGACTGGAGTGGGAAATTTGTAGGTAGGGTAACTGTTAATAAATTTTAAAAAATGTTAGTATTGGTAAGAAAAGTGATAGACGATCGGCATGTATAATTTACAGAGTCTGAGATTTTCAGCTATAGTATGGTATGCGAAAATATATTTAAATTTTATGTATTTATTTTTGGAAATTTACGAAGGCTAGAACAGCAGGCTTCGAGGATCACATATTGGTAAACGCTGTACTAAATTGATTAACGATCGTATTTTGAGTAAATAAATTCTTTTCTATGGCTAGCACATTTTTACACAGATGAATTATTCTCCATTTACAAACATATTTTTTGTAAGTGAATTTTAAAAATTACGATAACAGCAAAAAACCTCAATTCTGAAAAAACTCAAATGAAATGATCATTTCATTTATTTGACTAGAACCTCAGTTACGAAGTAGGTGGGACTTATTTCTCCTCTGTTTCCTTTTACTGGCATTGATAAAATAGGCGGCTTACTAGGTAATAATGGTAAATAAACTCATGACTTAGAAGGAAAAAAATAAATAATAATAAAAAAAACAATGTTATTTCAGCTATCGCCATAATTTCATCAGCATTCAAGAGCGGCAGTCAACATCCAGACAAAAGAAGTTCTTTTTCATTGCAGCTAAGAGATAGAATGCCAAATCAATCTTCAAAACAAAAGCTCTGCCATTAGTTCCAACTACTGCAGAAAGTTCCTGTTCTCCACACCCCCTCATATGTTCCCTGCTTTTCGTATTGGCTGAAATTCAAAAGGAAAATACTAAGGTAGAATTGATTTTTATGGTGTTCTCTCGATGAACGAGTTCTTCTTTCTCTTTTCCCTAATAAAATGTAACTTTAAGTACTTAAAATCAAATTCGTATTATAAGTTCTGACTTTCTTAGCATAAAATTAAACCAGAACTCTAAAAGACAACTGGTGAATTTTCACTAGGTCCTGAGTAAAGAGTACCACAGAGTAAAGAGGGTTGTATAAAGGACCCTTTATTTAACTTAAATAAAGTTTAACAGTCGGCACCAACTTGTGTTGCAGAAGCTAATAGTTCTGGTTTAAACCAAAGATAACGAATAAACTAAAACTAACGAAATTAAGTAAGACTTTGTCAGGACTGAGTGTTCGGTGCATATTCTTGGCAAACATCTTCGTGAACTCCTTAAATCCTGACCTGGAACAGGGAGCTGAATACAGCTATGTTCTGTGGTAGAATATTGTGGTTCAGTGGTAGAAGAACTGCACTTGAAAGGGATTTAAAATCCTCTTTTATTAAATCCAAATTATTTACAACCACCTCCCAACTCGGGAGGGATACAGAAAGTAGAGACCGCGCTTGGGTCTAAAATGAACAATCAAATTTAAACAAAACTAAATAGAAATTAAGTAGTTGTTGCTCGCAGAGCTATAACGCGAGGTTGGCCTGTATACTAAATGGTGCGTAGCAAGATTTAGTAATACTGACGCACTTGGAATTACTTCAATAAGCAATTACGTAAAGCGCTATGGCTTAGAATTTAAATACTAGCTAGTCAGGAGAACGTCGAATAGCGTGACCGTGGTCTGAGACTAAAAGCTCTCTCACACTGAGAGGTTTCTACCTCCGGTTTAAATACTCCTTGGCTCCACTTCAAATTAGCATAAAACGCGCGCTTCTTCTAACGGGAAGTTGAAAATGAGAACAGATAGAAAAGTGTAAATTAAAATAAAACTTTGTTAGTTTAACTAAAACCTTACAACTTCACAGTATAACTAGCGCTCAAGCTGTCTCTGACGGCGTAAACAAGCCTAATGGCAAGAATAACTGCAGAATTCTAATCGAAGGAATCAAAGTTAGCAACGTGGTCTTCAAGCAGGAGAACCATGCTCTTGTTTTACCCTCTAAAACCTTCTTTTAAATACTTTCTACTTCTACCTCATTTGAATAACGCGTGGTCGAAAAATTTACCTTCTGGTAGGGAAATGGAAATTAGACTGATAGGATAGCACATTAACATTAAATAACTGGTTAGAAACTTAAATGATACTTTATAATATATTCAAAACTATGCATCTCGTCCACGAAAGCCGGATCAATAGCAGATAATGGCTGCTTTATTGCCATTTTTTTAACTCCACATTTTAACTTAATTTTTCTCAAATTATTTAAATTGTACGCAAGCATTTTAAGGGGAATTTCCGCCAAACCGTTTCAGCTTTATCTTTCCTCTAGAATCACCATGATGACCGTAGATTTAATAGAGATTTAATAGTTGAGACCATGTTTCAAAAGAAATTTGTCTGAAAACCGTTATAGTTTCTTGCTTGGATCCATAACTCACAGCCACCTGCCTTAAATAGTTTAACTTCCGAGCCAGTATTATGTGTACAAGCTGTCGTATTAATGGGCTGTGGTACTTCCGTCTGAAATGGAGTTTGCATTCTTGCTCTTCCTTTAGGAATCTAGGTTACGTTTATAGAGACACGCATAATGTCAGGGTTATAGAGTACTGAATTTGCCGCATATGGCCGATCCACCTCAAATGCCCTTCTCTCCTCTCCAGATGACAAGAACACGCACGAAATCACTATTTAGGACGAAGATATATTCCTCGAAGGAAACTATTTCTTGGCATTTATTCCATTTACGGTAAAAGGCTGATTCGTTTGCGTAGGTATACTGTAACAATTCTACTAGAAAATAAGGTAAAAAGTGTACTTAGATCACATTATGAAATACAAGCTTTGAGAGCGATATATTTAATTTCACGTACAAAAGGTTTTAAATTATTTACCTGAAATGAGAGTATTGCCTAATAATTCAAATGCTTTACTTAGCTACTAAGGATAAGTTATCTTCCATTTTTAAGGCATGTAATATTAACGAATATATTAATAATCGACAGACCTCAGTTCTCGACTTGGGCTGAGTAAACTTAAATATTCGAACTTAAAGCTGAGCATCTAAAAAGTGAAACTTAAAGGAAATACTTTTAAAATATTTCAGCCCAGCCTGAATTTGAACAAACATCGACTTTTCTTTATGCATTCAAATATTTAATTAAGTACCTTCTTTGGCAGGGGCACATTTTTGTGTTTAAAGTCTTTACTTCTTACGATAATTATAAAATTATAAAGCGATATAAATATGTAATAGAAATTTAGATGATGATGTAGGAGAAACTAATTCTTAGTAGATTTTTTTTTACAATGAAAATGCAGTCGCGTACGTTTTTAATATTTCTTTATCTGAAGCATAGCATTTAAGCAAATAATAAAATAAGTGCATCAAGTAAAACGCTTGCGCTTTTTAAAATTTTTAGGTTTAAGTTCTACAGTTTTATCTGACAATAAAGAAAGAAGTTGGCCTACACGTTAGTAGCGCCGAAAGTAATGATTATTATAAGAAGGATTTAAATAAACAGTTTTCAAGCAACTACACAGCTCTTAATTTTTCAGTTAAAATATTATTATTTAATCACGTCATTGGATATTAATGATATAGGTTTACGTGGAATTGTCTAAAAAGCTTACTTATCTTAATGAGAAGTTTTTCACACATTCTCTATGTGAAAACCAGAAGATCAGCACAAAACGTGCCATCAGCAGCACTAACTGTGGAAGTTTTTCTTATGTTAATTACAGTCATTCAATGTTTCACAAAGGCTCACACGACATTCCTCCAACTGAAATTTAAATTCATTCAAACTCGGTGCATCGGGTCAGCGGTAATGGCGGAAATACATTATTACATTATAGAAAATACATTGTCTGATCATATAGTTCCTAGAAGTGGTCAACTGTGGCACGCAAGTGCTGCCTTTAACAAAAAAGAAGTGGCATGGCTTAAGATCCAGTAAACGTGATGGCCAAGGGAGAAAGTCATTGCTTCATGCATACCTACTAAGGTTAGGCCTTGATTAATCTCTAAGCTCACAAGGTCACAGCCTAGAGCCGCAGATTTTATGAGGTCCCTAAATCATCTTATAAAGCTTCCTAATCCTGTTTTCCCCGCAAAACTGTTCGCGGAAGGTACTCTTTAATGCCTTAGGCCTCAAATAATATTAGTCGAACCCTAACTGAAGTTTGTAGGGAGAGGAAGGAAAAATATACTTCATTCATATGTAAATAAAATTGCGCGATACAGCTTTCTTTTTTTTTAAGGAAATAATTGTTTAATATCAAGATTTATATTTGATCCTAACCTTACGATTCATCTTAAACATTTTCTCTTTTATGGCTTTCCAAATCAGATTTGCTTCATATGCTTTCAGTTAGTCGAATGAATACTGGCTTTCTTAAAACACCCATAACAGGTCAAAGGCGTTTCTCAAATTTTCAGATCTATAAATTTAAGTTGTCTCTGTGTACATAAATTTATTAATGGTAAATTTCACACTGCAAAATGTTTTTGAATTGTACTTTTATTATTATTTTCAGAAGGGAAAGATATTATTTTGGATATTTAAAAATATCCTTCTATGAAACATACACAGCTAATTATCTCCTACGTACGCAAAGAATTAAATTCCAGTTCTCCATGACTAAATTTTCAGTTTGAGGAGAGCTTTACTCAACTTAAAAGTGCTAGCTTACTTACTAAGCACTCTTTTTTTACTTAAAGCCACAAAGAAAACCTTCAATTAAAATATGAGAGGCGAGTGCACTAAGAGATGCGAAATAAAGTTCTTTACTGACTTTAAATATCTAGTTCTACAATTCATTACAACCATCTCGGGAAGCTTTCTCTGTTTATTTCGCCTTGAGTAACTCACCAAGGAGTGTGCACTGAGGTGAAAAATGGTAAAGAATGCTTGCTTTTAGTAGCTTACAAACGTTCGGTGGAGAGGCGGAAGTGGTATGTGGGGGTAAGGATGAAGAGAAAGAGAAAACGGATTTAACGACTTCAGTATTAGTCTTCACAGAATCGGAACAAAGTTCTTTTATAATCAAGGTTAACAGTTTGCCACTGGATTACCAGGATTCGAAAGAAGATTAGCATCTCTGAATGACTTGGTATAAATTGGATCGAAAGAAGTTTACCATCCATTGAACGAATTCTTTGAATAACTGTGTGTAAATTAAGCAGAAATTCGTCACTACACTGATTTTATTTAAGGTAATGCAACGGAAGCTGAATTTCTAAACTTATTCTCGGCAAGATAAGAGTAGGTATAGAAGATGGTATCCAGATTTGACTCTACTTTTCTAGACAGAACTGAATAGCAAATGCGAGAGAAAGCAGAAAAAATATAGCAAAAAAGGAATTGGAAATTTAAAACCAGATTTTTTACTTCAAATTCTTTTCACTTTAAAATATATTGCCGGGAGTAACCAGGTTAGAATATATACGAGTCTACCTGAAATGTATAAATCTAGACTAGTACGTAAATATGTTTTAGTTCAAGGTCGGGCACAGCACTTCCAGTTTTCTGTGCATCTTTACTGCGCTTATGAGGGTAAGTTTGCTGTCTGGAGACCACACAAAAAGAAATAAAGACTTACAATTGGTTTTCATGTGGATGCAAGTTAGATAAGCCTGACAGTAGAGTTAATTTTTACAGTATACATAAATCAACATCTTTATGCATAATTAAAATTTGCATTTGGATGAATTTATTAACACCAAATTATACGTTTTCAGGGGAAAAAGATAAAATACATTTAGAACTGTTCAAGAAATACTCTGTTTGCCCGTCATTCTTTAAATTAGTAGTATAAAGTATTTTATGTTTGGCATACGTAGCATAAAAACAGTTTTATCAACCATCAAGTTTAACCATGTGTTACAATAATTATAATGTAATGTTAATTTTAATGTTATAATAGTTATAATAATTATAATGGGTAGAATGATTTAGATTTTTTGTTCTTTCCCTCTCCCCTCGAAAGGACGAAACGTATCTCATAAAATCTAAATGAAATGTTTCTCTAAATGAAACCTGGCATCGTGCAGAATCGTATACTTTTAAAGAATGAATTTTTAAAATCAAATCATATTTAATGACTACTTACTTGTGAATATTTCCATTATTCTTATAGAGCAATTGTTTTCTTAAGTTAAAAATAATCACTCCGACTAAGCATTCTGTATCAATAGTTAGTACTCGTGATATACTATTCCAATAGTTTTTTTCCAATTCTAATAATCTTAAGTTTGACTAAGGTTTATTTTATTTTAAAACTTTACTATCATCTCTTATTTTCCAATTCCGGCCAGAATGAGCGTGTGAATATGTTTATGCAAATTGTACTTGCTAACGCTTAAGTATTTAAGTTGTGGTTTTTTGCCAAGAGCGTAGTAGAAGGAGAGAGAGTGAGTCATCTTGCCATCAGTTGCTGTCCGCCTTTAAGGCCCGAGGTTTTAGTCTTCTTGAAAGCTAAAGACGTATTGTAGTTTTCCGCAATTTTCGTACTACAAGCATAGTAATTTAAAAAGCCAGTCTTAGTGTTAGTCATCTGTGTAAAATATTAAAAGTTAGCTCTTATTTAAATTTTAGTTAGTTAGTAGACTTATATTTTTACGTTCAGACCACAAGTGATTGGTCTTTGTATCCCGAAGTGCGGGAGCGACTGTGAAAATGTGGAAAAAAATAAAGGGTAATTTTAATCCTTCTCATCTTGTCGTCTTTGCGACACTCCATAGGACATAGTTTGCAGTAAACTCACTGTCCAGTCAGGACACGTCATGTTCGCCAAACAGATAAAAAGAAATACGAGTCCTGATACAATGACTAGGCAAAAAGTTACAAAGAACTAAAACAGAGGTTACAAGCAGAGGTTACAAGCAATAAAACTAAGAACAAAAAAGACGAAATACTACCTAAGGAGCGCTTTTGCCTCCTAGTATCTGGACTCCTCACTACGCCAATAGTTAGTATTATTCGTTAATTCGCAATATGAATCAAACTAAAAAAGCTTCCTATTTCGCAATTAAGAACTCAAATCTAAGAGGAGATATTAGTTAATCTTCCATAGCTCATTATTGTTGAAACGTCGGGAATTATTTTAGTTGTTTTCCAGTTTAAATTATATACGCGAAACTGCTTGTTCAAACTTATTGCTTTTTTAAAAAAAATATATATATATTTCACATCATAAGTAAACTAATTTAAAGCTTTCCACACTGTGAATTCTAATCATCGCCTTTGAAAGTAAACCTCACTGGTCAAAAGCTTAGACCTTCTTTCTCTTTCCTCTTTCTCACCATGTCTACGAAAGTTACGCAGCATTTAGTTTTGCAACCGTTGGACCCAAACTTATATTTTCAGTTATAAAAATGCTTTAGCTGACGCATATGTTCCTGTTTTTGAAATCTTAAATTTAAAACATCACTCTTGTAAGAACTGACAAATCTAACTTTTACAGACTTTCCAAGTCTCTAGATTTGATAAACATTTGTCCTCCTTATTTACAAAAAAAAGAGTAATATTAACGGTTTTAACTCAAAAAGGGCACCCCTTGGCATTTTTCAGCAAAACTTTGGGTCAGACACAAAGGAACTACTCAGTTACAGAAAGGGAAACGTTAGCAGTGTTAATGGCAGTTAAGAAGTTTAGGGTCTACTTTGGAAAAGCCCCAGTTACAATCTACACTGATCATGCGGCCGTAGATAGATTATATTCGGATTTAACTCCTAGATTAGATGGACCTTAAAGTTACAAGAATACAACTTAATAATTAAGCATACTCCCGGCAAGGAAAATACAGTGGCCGACGCCTTGTCAAGAATTAAACTGGATGAAAATGGAGATCAAATAAAATGTGCTATGTTAACTTCTAGAGTTTTAGATTCCCGGGCAACAATTATAGCTGAATTGCCGAAGGATCCAGAATTCGGTAATATCTATGCTTATTTAAAGGATCCAGATAATTTTGAACATGCAGATCTTGCTGCAATTAGAAATAGGGCCCAGAATTACGAGATCATAGATAATCTGTTGTTCTATACTAAATCAACAAATGAAAACCACGAACTGAAACCAGCCATCCCGGCCACATTACGGTTGAGTATTTTGCAGGAACTTCATGACAACCCCACAGCCGGTCATTTAGGGGTGAGGAAAACGATGCGTAGTGTAAGCGACGCGGTGTATTTTCTACAACTGTAGAAGATAGTAACAGGCCCTGTAAGTTATGTCAGTTAATTAACGACGTTAATTATAGCCCGGCCTGGTACCTAAATAGTATTCGCGCGACTTTTCCTAACGAGATCCTTAGAATAGACCTTCTTGGCCCTTTTCCCCAAAGTGAGTTAAATAAAAACCGATATCTTTTGGGTGATTGCAGACCATTTTTCTAAGTGGGTAGAAATAATTCCTTTAAAGCGAGCGTCAGCTAAAATAGTTGCAGATGCGTTCTTACATAAGTATATTTTAAAATACGGTTCACCGTTAAAAGTAATAAGCGATAATGGTAGGCAATTCGTCAGTCAAATTTTTGAGAACCTGTGTAAAGGGCTTGGCATACGGCATATGAAAATGGTCCCGTACAGACCACAAGCAAACATCGCGGAAAGAGTTAATAAAAACATTGTTAAAATAATAAGAAGTTACATTAAGAATTATCATAAACCCTGGGATGGCTGCGTTGATGAACTAGCCAATGCTTTAAGAACTGCCAAGCATGATACAACGGGTATTACGGCAGCTGAATTATTTCTGGATAGGAAGATATTGACTCCTTTAGACAAACTTTTTTTTGTTCAAGAGCGAGAACCAGAATTTAAACAGGCAAATATTCAAAAGGTGATTGATGGAGCTTTGAAAAATTCCGATGTAGCAATAGAATGGTAGAGACTTTCCTACGATAGAAAACGCCGCGAATCAGATTTTAAAGTGGGGGATAAGGTGTTGAAAAGAAAATTCACTTTGTCTAGTGCACCTGAAAACGTCGTATCAAAATTCGCCCATAAATTTGAAGGGCCTTAGTACTCATTTAATGACGTGCTTGAAGCGTATATCAATGGTAGTAATAACTCATGTAGTACAGCAGATCGTTGAGGCTGTGATCTACTTAAAAACAGAATCGAGAGAAAGAACAAAGGCTAGTCCGGATCAATTGAAGAAATATTATGATCATAAAGATTTCGATGTCTTACATGATTCCTTCCAGGCTTCCGAATCAGAAGAGGCAGCTTCCCTAGGGGCAATTTTGACCCCACCACAACTTCCACCACCCGCGAAAAAGCAAAAAACTAACGAAATTGCAAGGTCTCAAATAAGCAGAAGAATTCTGGAGAAAAGAATCCCTTAGCGTGTGGAAGATTCAGAGAAGAAAAAATTCAAGGGTGAAAGAAACGTCCCGGCTAGAAGCAAGCATCGCCGTGTCATGACAAGGTTTCGAAGTAGACAGCTCTAGGAAACATCAAGGATGTGGCGTACAGAAAGATTACTACAAACAAGACCACCGGTTGGTAAAATGAAGAAGCGGCCTGCCGAAGTTGAAGGCACAGAACAAAGATGGAAACAACCTAGAGTTTACAGGCAAGCGTCCTCGAATACCGATGTGTAAAATCATGCAGAAGAAAAAATCGTCCTCTAATTCTGAACCAATACTCCTTGCATTATACTATATTCTTTACATTCAGCTATTCATTATGTAAATTATAACAAACATACATCATAATTTCAAACATTACATTTTCATGCATCTCCCTTTTAAATTACATCATCCATAATCAATTTTTTAGAATCATTCTATTTCTTAAATCATTCACATTTTTTGATGTTCCTTATAACAAAATTCGGTTTCTCCTTTTAACTCATTTTCTACATTAATACTCAAAAACACAATTTTTATCATTTTGTGCATTGTTATTCAAAATTATTTCATTCGTTCGCGTTTCATATTTACCTCATTCTCAAAATAATTAAAAAATTTAACAATAATTCAGAATTATAATAATTATTACATTAAAATTTATTAACTTTTCCTAACAGTAATATCTGAAGAATTTAAAATTTTGCTACTGAATTAATTCAACAGCTATTGAAAAGTAAAATTTTAAAATCATTAAGTTTTACTCTGTTTTCAGTTTGAAAAATAACAGCATTATTTATTCAAAATTCAAAATAATTACAATTTTTTTGCAGTTTTACGATTAATGATTATGCAAAGCATTTTAAATATTAATTATAGCATTAAAGCAGTTTAAACTTCATTCAAGCATTCAAATTTATTCAAGCATTTTAAATTTAATTTTTAACTATTTTATAAAGCACTAATTAACTACTTCATTACTGTGAAAACTTAAGCATTCACTATTAGCAAGATTATACAATTAAATGAACTAACAAAAGGGATAAATACTAAAGCCATTAAATGAAAATATCTGAATAATTATGTTTAATTTGTTCTTTTAACAATTCTTATGTTACACCAAAATAATCCAATCTAAATTTGTGGAAATTTAAATAGAAGAACTTGTTGAAAAATTTTAAATTCATTGCATCAGGAGTCTTTTTCGCTGAAGTGATTGTAAATTAATACGTTTCAAAAGAGAATAACTATTGAGGTCTGTTATAGATAAGCATGTGTTAAACCGTAAATCAAAGCACAGAAATCTGAAGTGGATAAAGAGCATTTCACAGGCAATTAAACGCATGCGGAATAAATTAGAAGTATTTTTTTTTGCCATTCCTGTAAAACCTTTGATTGACTTCCGAGTTATTAACGCGCTATAGTTTAGTGGCATATATATTAAATCATAGAGAATATGATCCAGCATTTTTTCACTTTTGAATACTGGGCATTAGAACTTCTGAACTCGAGAAAATGATTCATTATGTATGGTTAGCAGAAGAAAATAAAACTTGCTTAATTAAAAAAAAAAGAGTTAAGAAGCATATTTTTAATGATTCTGCCAAAATAAAAGCTTTAAAATCTTATAATGAGCAGTGCAATTAATAGGAACATATTACACTAATTTTCTAGCGTTGTGTCATAATTTAACTTTTATGGCCTTTACCGGAATTAAATATCATTATTTTTTTTTCGGAATTTATTTAACTTGATTGTTTAATTTATGCTCTATGGAGAAAATACCTATTACTTGACAGTTCTTTTTTAAATCAATGAAGGCTTAAACAACTGTTTATTATTTTATTATTTTAAGCTTTCTGAAGATTGTGTCACTTTGGCAGTAGTAACTACTTCCATAAAAAATATTCTTGACAATTTTCAAATCTGTATATGATTAAATTAAGGTATATTCATGGATTTTTGCTGAAAGATTCTTCAGCTGCTTTATTGTCCGGAAATATTGTAGCTGCGTGCTTTCTAAAACTACATATTTCTGCTGAAAGTTTTGAAATATTTTACCATTCAGATACTTAAAAGTTAAATTATAAGTTATCTGTTCAAGTCATCTAACTCCAACGCCAGGGGTGGCATTAAACTTAGGTGACATAGGCAGTTACCTAGAACGCCGATATTCAAAGCGTTTTAGGTGGATAATTAAGTTGTTCTCACTCTCGACAACTGAATAAAAGAAATTTTAATTTGAATTATTAATATGTTTTATTTATAGAAGGCGTCAACTCTACTTATTGCTTAGAGGGCAGAAAATCTCAAAGCTAATCCTGTATAAAGGCTTTAATTAAAGCAGTTATTCTAATACATTAACTAAGAGTGATAAAATTAATAAAGGAAATTACTGAGGAATACAATTCCTAAAATGTAGAAATCGAAAAAATATGCATCAGAACAAATTAAGAAAATTACGTAACTATGGATAGTCTTAATGAAAAATAAAAGTAACAAATAACTATTTTAAATCTATTTACAAACATAATGATGTCATTTTTAAATTGTAATATAATAAAATTAAGAAAAAACAATAACATCGCGCTCAGGTTTATAACGTTTCGTTTCCCCTAGCTGCTTCTGACCACAAAAATATGTACAACGCTTGACCCCCAAAATTCACTTTGTGACAGAACTATTTGACTGTAACAGAACTATTTTAGAGAACGCCATCTAGTGGCGACGAGAACAACTTATAGACAGTCGACCTCCAACTGCAATGAGGGGAAGTTATCCATTATATGTCTCCGTAAGTTTCTAACGATAATTTTAAATGTTAGATGTTTTGCTTTAATGTATGTTCTGTTCTATTGTACGTTTTAGTGTATGTTCTGTTCTGATGTATGTTTTCTTTGTAACTGTTCCTGTGCTCTGTTAATAAACACTTTTAGAACTAGTCAGAAGGTTTTTTTTTTGTGTTTGCGTGTGTTTATAGAGGAACTGTTACAACTTGCATTTACTACTTTGCTATTGACTTACTATGAGCAGTATTTCATATTGAAACAAGTACTGTCTGATTATTTCTATAACCGATTTCAGCGTACGTGGAATTGCCATTTTGCGGAGGGAGGTTCCAGACATCCAATAATAACAACTAGCCAGTTTATGTATACATGCACACTTAAGGCTATAACTGAAAAATATCCATCGGCTGTAAAAATGCAAATATGGTCCATATATATATTTTTCTCTCACAGAATTTCTTGTTTCTTGGGTAATGGTTCTCTGTACTATCATTTGTGGATATAACAGTACCTGTGATCCATAAAGTTAGCCAAACAAACATTTTTCGCCAATTCACAAAGTCTCGATTAAGTTGAAGACTTTTCGCGAAGGTGCGGATAATCAGAAAGTATCAAAACATATTTATAAATTACATTATTTAGCTCATTTAAGATGTTTAATTTTTCACCTCGTATAGTTTAATATCATCCATACTTTAGCTTGCAATAACTTGTTGCGACAATTACTTCATTTGTCTAAAAATCCATAATTTCTCTTATTTACACTTGCCGGCTCGTAATATTGATAGAAAAGGAAGACGATTTTAATTTTGAAACCATTTGGCTTCATATTCAACATTAATTTGTTTATTTCTGTCTCTTGATTCCTTGAGCTCAGGCTCTGCTGATAGTTACACTATTCATTATATCAGGGGTAGTCAAACTTTATGCCAACAGGGCCTTGTATTCGAATTCAGACAATTCAAGAGCCGCATCTGGATTCTAATAATAGTTTTAATAGTAATAATACTTTTAGGTAATAATGGTTTACTAATGGTTTTAAAGGTACTAATGGTTTTAAAGGTTTTTTACTAATGGTTTAGGTAATAATGGTTTACTAATGGTTTACTAATAGTTTTAAAGTAATAAAATAGTTAATGATTGGAAATAAACTTCTCAGATAAGCTAAGAAAGACATCATAGCGTATGTTTTCACGTAAACATTAACAAATCACTCTTCTTTTTTGTTGCAGAGTATACGATATACAAATTTTAAACTTTCTTCTGCTGCATGAAAAATATTTTTCGGCTAAAATATTCAACCATTTGCTGATGAATTCGAGCCTGATTAATTCATTAAACACGACGTGAATGGTCAGATACATATTATTTTTTTCTAATCTAAACTGCAACTACACATATTCATAATGACGTTTGGGAAGAATTCGAACGATATTTCTGGTACAGCATGTTGTTGATATTTATATCTTTTTGCTGTTTCAATAGTTATTCTAAAAATAGCATCGCGACGGCACAAAATTATAAGTTGTCTTTGATGATTAACACACGCCTCATATTTCGAAATTGTTTCGAAATTATTATATATTTAACAAAATTTAAAAATTTAATTTCTGGTTAGAAAATTGTGCGGTGTAGTGCAAAGTTAATTTCTTTAATTTATACTATTTGTGATGACGCAAGCCGCAGTTTAGTCTTGCTTGATTTTAACCACTTTATATTCTTCATCTGCGTAATAATTTGGATACTTAATATTTTATTTCAACTACAAATATTCTAGAAGAAGATTTGGACATTACAGACTTCTCAAATCGAAATTAAAGACGGGAAAGAAAAATTTCTAATAAATTCTAAGAAATATTTATCAATTATATTTGACTATTAATTTATTCTATTTTTAACCCCAAATCTGATGTTTGATCTTTTATGTCATTTTTATCATCATAAAAGCCGCTATGATTTTAACAAATCTAAATGATAGATCTGACTTTCTTGGATGCGGCAGAAAAGTAAAGCAAGCAAATACATTTCTCCTCTGAAAGTTCTTTTGATCTGCGAGAAAAATGAATAAGTAAAATCCGAAACCCAAGAAAACCGAAAATAGCAGCAAAATTGAAGGACGACAGAACAAAAAGCAAAGCACTTCATTGTGCTCATATATAAAGGGTAAGGTTGGAAGTATTCCAGCAACTATGAGTATATTTTATTATTATTATTATTCTGACATGCTGGTAAAATGAACAGATTCTCTAACATAATGCCCACACCGGAAATAAAATTTCGTTCATTTTAAACACCTTTCCCGTAAATTATAAGCGAACGTTTTTGTTATTTCACATTAAACCAAATCTAAAATGAACTAAAAAAAAGCGAAATGGATCCCCAAGTATAATTATACTTAACAGAGTTCATATTTCAAGTTAATGTATTGTAATTACTCAAAATCATTTATGAAATTTTCAAACGTTACTCGGAACGTCAACCATCAGCAACTTCTTGATGAAGGAACCCATTTCTGTATCTTTCTTCATCTTTCGATCCCTGCACATATCTTGCTATCAAAAACTGTAACGTTAAATTTTTCTTCATTCTCTCTTCCTTCAAGCGCAGCTCGTGATTTATTGCCCTTTAAACTTTTTTTTTTGCTACTTAATTTTTTACAGCTTTCCACCTTTCGGTTGGGAAAGATCCTGAGTGATTTTCATTTTGGCATTGATTAAGTATTCCAGCCTAATGAAGGACTTTCGAGCGAAAATCACATCCCGAGTGTTTGATATATATATAATAATTTTAAGTACGAGTTTAAGAATAAAATCTAAAGTTAGTAAACTTCTGTAAAATTGAACGATTGTGGTAATATTTGTAAACTTTACATTGCAATATAGTTTTGGGGCGAAAGTTTAGTGTGAAGAATAATTATTCAGTACAGAAATCAATAAACTGCAAAACGGTTGAGTTGCTATCTATCAGAATCTCTGATTATGATTTAATCAGCGGAGTTTCGTAATTAAGTAGCACTATTTTAGACTTCAGCAAAATCAATTTTTGAAGAATTTAGATTATTTACTCTGTCTAACTTTTTAACCATTTATTTTTAATTTGCATAATATTCTATCACTTCTGGCTTCCTATGCCTAGATCTCAGTCTAGAAAAAGATGTTAATTAGCTAATGTGAAAAAATGTTGCGGAAAGATGTAAGTAATGTGCATTATCTCTTGCCAATAATTGTTTGAAATACTGGTATTGAACTGAAGTACTATTGTTGCGAGAACTTTTGCTTCATCCACTCGCTGCCGAATGAAGACTGAGTGAAGACTGCAGTTAGTAAGTAGAAAGTCAGGCCCATCAGTGACCGAGCGTTAAAAGCCGCTGAACATTGGTTGTTCGGGCCGGGGTTCGAGTCCTGGTGAACGAGCAGGCTGCATGGGCGTTTCTGTGTCTTTCCCTGTACGTAACGTGGATACGGGCCACTTTCCCTTCTATACTGACTAACGAAGGAGCACGTAATAAAAAAAATAAGTAGGAAGTCGTAATTTACAATGATCATCCGACAGTTCCGATATCGAAAAAAAATCTGATTTGTTGAAATTAAAGATATTCATTTCTCTTTCCCAGAGTAAACTCTGTAATCTACAAATGATGGTAATGAAATTTTAGTTAGCTATCATTTAACTTATGTTAGACTTTACTTAATTAATACGCATTATCTCGCCGGCTCGGAGTTTTAAGCTCGAAATAGAAGGCTATATCATATCTATTAAAAGTTTTCTGTACATTTGATTGAATTAGCAGTTTAATTTAAAGAGATATACCTTCGTTGAGACGTCAAATCTAAATGCATATTAGAACTTAAAAGAAAAATAATTAGAAAGCAGTGTTTTTGGCAACAACGAAAGGAAGTTCGGAACCAATGAAAAATAAAGGGCATAAAAAGCAGTAAGAAAAATTAAGCAGTAAGCTAAATGAATCTTCACTTTATATTTAATATTTCATATCTCCTAGTGTCAAGCATGCCATCTTCTAATTTTTTACAAGCTAGGAGATTAAAAAGCTCGGGGAATTAGCTCACAGAAGAAGTAATAACCGTTTCGCAGATTTAATGTGGATCTTCTACTCATCTGCGGCTTAATTTCTTTGAATTAAGCTTGGTTATATTGCATCACAAGTTCCTTCCACTGCATTTCTGTTTTTTTGAGCTAGATGCTTTTTAGTTGACGATGCGTCAGAAATAGGTTTTGTTCAGCAGCGCAGGAACAATAAGTTCTGCTTTTCTGGGAAGATGTCCTTTGGAAAATATCCAACCAGAGCTATGTTAAAGCAGATTTACGAAGACAGCATTATGTCCTGTTCGGAAGTTTTTAAATGGTATCGGCGTTTCTGACAGTTACGGACGAATAAACGGATATCAGCTATGTAGAGAATTAGAAATTTTTTTTTCTGCAAACAAAAATTCCACAAAATGCAAGGTCGTGCTTGGAGCGTTATTGGGTCTCAAGATATTTTGTTTCACCATAAATCTCAATTGAGTTTTGATATGTCATAGGTTCTGTTTTATGGCAAAGTTCTTTCCTAAAGATCGTATTTGATTTCCATATTTCTCACCAAAATATGAACTCTGGTCCTTCTATGTTCACCGTACCTGTTCTACCTTTCCAGCGTGAGACTTCTACCCATTTTCTAAGCTGGCACATCAACTTAAGTATCGCCAGTTTTTCAAGCACAGAACAGAAGACAAACACAAGGACATCTCAAAGAATGGGTTCCAAATGTGCTTCAGAGGTCTCCACAAAGGCTGGTGATAGAAAATTGCTGCGAAAAGATTTTATTAGAAAATGGATTAGTTTCAGATTTAAAACTCTCCGAAATTCTGATTCCAACCTCCGGATATTTACTGCTTATACTGAATTTCCACATTCCTTGCTTATGGAAATAAATCACTTCGTTCTCTGAAAGCGTAATTGGGCATTGTTTCGAAAATAAGGCCGATAAAATATTGTTTTCTAAATTATCATTTACGTCCCTGCGTCTTACCTAGTTCTTAACTGTACTGCAATATTCTGAAGTTGAAATCTGATGCACCTTCTTATGTCAAATAATTGTTATTTTGAGGTATGAAAGAATAAATTCCTTAAAAAATTTAAACGTTTATTTTTAATATGAGATTATCCGAGCGTTTTGAACCATATCAGTGTACTCTGTAAATTAGGAGTTACAGCATTTTATTAATAAAGCTTGTTTTAATTTGAAGATCTTTTAAATTCAACTTTCCTGCATCATTCCCAAGAAACTTCAGAAAATATCTTACCCTTTATTTAAAATGTCTACCTATGAAATTTCTTCAACATAAGCATTACATTTCAAAATAAGGATGAGGGACTGATTAAAAAAGTGTAATCGTTTTGCAATTCAAATACAGCTGTTAGGTTTATGAACCTTTTTTTTAAATTCGAAATATTGCAATAAATTTACTTTTATACGAGTTACTCGGAAAAGGTACTACGCGAAATCTATAACTTTATTTCCTTAAATATTGATCCCAGATATGCAATTTCAGTTACAAAGTTTCTCAAGATAAGGTCGAGTACCTTATGAAACAGTTTAACCTTTAGATAAAAGGTCTCTGTAAACGTACAGTTTAAGTTTCATACGTTCTTTATAGAGAAGCGGTCTTCAAACTGTGCTTCACGGAATCTTAGAGCTCCAGGCGGCTCCTCTAAAGGTTCTTCATATCGAAATCAAGATCAAAATTTAAAACAAAAAGGAATTCAACGTTTACCTCAGAACCACCTATCTAAAATTAATTAAATTATCTTTTAAAAATTCTATTATTATTGTCACTTAAAACACGTAATCTTATGTCAAATTAAAATGAAATAATTATTTTCCTTTCATTTTAAGCATAACGTCAATGCAACATTCCTATATTTTCAATGCATCTCTAACTTTTTTTCCTGAAGATGGTCAGAGGTTCTATATAAAATGTTATACCTTTAATGTTTCACAAAACAGTTTTGAGGATAACCGGAACCGATAAGATTTGAGGAGCACTGCCCTATAGCAAAAGCACCAATTAGTAGTTTCATTGTGCTTCTGTAAGTAAAATTAAAAAAATCATGTCTTTCCTTTAAAAACTCGCGGAGATATTCGAAAATAAATTTCTTTAACTTAGATCAGTTTTCACAGCCGTTTATTGATAGGTCCTTTTGCTGCACGGGAACTACACAAAAACTAAGACTTTATTTAAAGTACACTTCTATCCAGACTGTTTTTATTTTATATTGTTACGTGTTCCGCCACTAGGCACTACACGGAACGAGAGGGATGCCCAGTGGAAGACATCTTAAGAGAAACTGTCTCGTATTCACGTTATACATGGGAAAAACCACGAAAGCGCCTATGCAGTCAGCCCACTCGCCGATACTCGAACCCCGGACCGACGTATCGTGTTCAAAGGCTTTTGCCGCTCTGCCGTTGGTGAGCCATCTACAGCGTTGAAAATATTTTCGTAAAATGCTCCACCTTATTTTATTAAACAATGTAACCAAAATTGTCTAGGATGAATATTGGATGGATGTCTAGGATGAATAGAAGGCTCCAAATCCACCTTTCTGGAACACCATTTGCTGTATTAAATGGTAGCAGTAGAAAATATACATTATAAAAGCAAAGCTTGCTTCTTGAGAGAAAGTTAACGGTACTTTCTAACTTACAATTTGATCAGCAAACATTCTGTTGCATTTCCCTAGAACCTCTATTTATACACAAAGTCGGACATTTGCAAAGTATATTTCTGGATAGTAATAGAGTAGAATGAAAGACAGGCATTTCTGTGCTCATAAGAGCTAACTATGAGAAAAAAAATTCTTAATGCGAACCGTACTGTTCACTGCTAGTTTTTTTAAGTAAGAAATAATATTATCATGAGCATTTAGAGAATGATTTTATTGCTGCAAATTATAACTTCCATGACAGATCTGTTGTTACACATGTAGAGGACGTCAGACTTCAAAAAATGACAATTGTGAACCACCAATTTAAATCTAATCTACGAAAGAAGAGATTTGCCTGTATATAGTTTAGAATCCTAGATGGATATCACTGAAACATTATTATCTCTTAAGATGCCGTAAAGCACATATTATATGTACCTCTTGTTGAGGCTGCTTCATTGCATAGTGTTTAGCTTTTCTATTCTTTCTCTACATTTTTGGAAAAGGAGATAAGAAATGTGAGGATAGTTAACATATTTAACTTAAAAAATTCCTTGCGAGGGTAACAGTGTGAATCGAATGTTAAGGTCTTGTTTTACTTATGATGTTCGTAAAATCAAGATCCACTTCTTCTCAATATTAGAGAAAATCAAGTAAATCATGAGTGGATAATACCGCTGAGCATTGGCAATTCGATTCCTTCCTTCTGTAATGGAAATACGAGCTATATTTTTGTAGAAAGCCTCTTTAGAAAATCATCCTCGAAGGTATCCTTAAGCAGACCCTTATATGCTTTGCCATTGCTAGATAAACTTTGAACAAAAAACAAATAACAACAAATTAGCAAAGATGCCAAATAACTTTTACCGTAATCTGAAGATCTGCTACGTGTTCTCTAAAACCTTTCAAACTCGCGGCCACCGGAAGCTCCTAGAATATGCTGCAGTGTGTTTTGCATGATAGATTGTTAAGCAAAGTTTCAATATATAATTGACTAATTGCTTTCATTAACTCTAAATATAGGGCTTAAAATAGTAACTGAATCGTTCATCTATCCCCTCCGTCTTGAATGGAAGAGAGAAGTATTTCATGAATGGAAATAAAAAAATTATCAATTTCATTTTTCTCTTTACTACACAGCATTGAACAGGCGAAAAAGGCTGACTGCATGAGCGTTTTCTTAGTTTTCCCCATGCGTAACGTGCATACGAGGCAGTTTCCCTTAGAAAGTCCTCCACGAAGGCATCCCTTCACTTAGGTAAATAGCCTTCAAGTGCTTTGCCATAATCAAGATAAACCGAACTAAACTAAACTAAACTATAAGATATATTTTTTCCCTACGTAAAAACCTCGCTACCTAGAATCTGGGAAGCCTCACTATCTGGAATCCGATGTTTTTCTTCCCAGAAAAGAAAACTGGTTAAAACTAGTTTACTTTACTGGATAAATTATATATGAAATGGGCGAAAATGAAAAATTTTACTTTACATTGAATTCCCCTCCCCCTTTTTTTTTTCCTCAGCATCCGAAAAATCAATTTATGTAGGATCAGAGTAGGAGGTAAGAAAGTAAGTGGTAGGTAAAAGAGTAAATTGTAATAATTTAAAACAAGATCATAGTTTATTGAAACTAACTACAACAATATTCAATTTAAAAATTTTCTAATTAATTTAAATCGAAAAGTGTCACCTAATTCTTCTCCTTAAAAATTCAGGTTTGTCTTCGAAGATTTGCTCTGCAAACAAATTTAACATTAATAAGGTATTTAACAAGCTTATTAGAGTGCTACGCACGTGAAATGCTCGACGTTTCTTTCCTGCAATGTAAATGCTGCAAGGAGTTTCCATACGTATTTTGAAAAATTGAAAAATAAGTGAAAAATAAGGTTTTGTTAAGAGGAAAGAGATGACATTTGAAAGCGGCTGCAGAAAAATTTCATCAAATTACTTTTGAAGGAAAATTACATATATTTTTCGTTTAGTTGTTAAGGTATTTTTAATGAGCGACATTATTTTAATCTCAGGTCTTGTATAATATATTATATTTTTTTAAAGAAAAAATTGTAAGGTTTTAGTTAAACTAACAATGTTTTATTTTAATTTGCCTTTTTCTATCTGTTCTCATTTCAATTTCCCGTTAGAATAAGCACGCGTTTCAGCTTTATGCTAATTTGAAGTGGAGCCAAGTTGCTATTTAAGCGAGAGGTAGGAACCTCTCAGTGTGAGAGAGCTTTTAGTCTCAGACCACTGTTACTCTATTCGACGTTCGCCTGACCAGCTAGTATTTAAATTCTAAACCTTAGCGCTGTTACGCTATTACTTATTGAAGTAATTCTAAGTGCGTTAGTATTAGTTAAATCTTGCTACGCCCCCTTTTAGCATAGAGGCCAACCTCGCGTTTATAGCTCTGTGAGCAAAGACTACTTAATTTCTAATTAGCTTTAGTTTAAATTAAATTTGATTGTTCAGTTTAGGTTTAGACCCAAGTGCGGTCATTATTTTCTGTATCCCTCCCGAGTTGGGAAGTGACTGTATATAATTGTGGTTTAATAAAAGAGGATTTTAAATCCTTCTGAAGTGCAGTTCTTCTACCACTTAACCACAGTTTTTTACCACAGAACATAGCTGCATTGAGCTCCCTGTTCAAGATCAGGACTCAGTTTAATTCACGAAGATGTTCGCCAAGAATATGCACCGAACACTCAGTCCTGACAAAATAACCTTAAATGCTAAATTTTTAATGGAATTTTATATATTATATATTATTTTTTAACAGCAGACTAATAATATTATTTCATGGCTACTGTTAAATTAATTTAAATAATGTTAATTTAATGCTAAATATTTTAACTTTAATTTTCTGACTGAAAAGTTTTATATATATATATATA
>KK112300.1:0-20962 GCA_000611955.2 Stegodyphus mimosarum | reverse complement strand
AATATCAAATAATTTTTAAATTTCAAATTTTTTTTTAAAAATACTGAACATAAATCATCCCTTTCCTTTCTTTCTTTTTTCTTTTTTGTTGGGAAACAAAACAATAAATATTGTAGAAAATAAAAGATTTTTTCCCTTATTCAGCAGCTCCACTCCGCTGACAAAGTTTGTAGTTTTATTTGTTACCATTTTTCTAGGAAACGGATAGTACGACTGTCACAAGATATTCTCCAAAGCATATCAACGATTTTGGTGAGCGTTCCACAGGAACTCTTTATATTTTGTTTTTGATATGGAATTGACATTCGAGGAAACTATCGAATATATTTCGTAGAAATAACTTTTGTATAAAAAATCTATTCATAGCATTTATATTACTTTATTACTTACGTAGTCTATTAAACAAGTTTTTATCATTATAAGAGAGCAACTGCATATAATATAAGCTTGCAGACATAATCACTTCCAATAGATAAATATGTTGTACTAGCTTAAGTTAAGAATTTAAACAATATTACCATATAATGTCACTAAATATTATTTTTAACTTATTAATTAAAACATAAATTTGCTATATCTTTACTTCCTTTTTACTATTTCTGAAAATTTCCTCTTCCGTGTATTATATAGTCTCGACAGCAATTGAGGAAAAATCATTTGATAGTTTCTCCCAGAGATCTGTAAAATTAATATGCAGCGAAAGGCGTCTATCAATACTTTTATTCCAAACTCTCATTTAGATTCAAAATCTGTTTTTTAAAGCCAGAATTGAATTCCAAGCTCTGTAATTCATTAATTATCCAACAAACCCAAATGAATAATACCTTGAAAATCTACTGTTGCTAATTCTGCGACAAATATTTTAAAACTTGAATCATATTTTTAAAAAAGCTCTTACTTCACATATAATTATACAAAATACGCAGAGTTTCGATCGTTTTACACATTACAACGTAATACACGCTTACTTTATACAAGCGTTACAAAGAGTTACATGAAAATAAGTGAAGTAGAATTAAATATTTAAATTTTAACCACGTCTGTATTAAAGAGTTAAACCGCACTTGGGATAGAATTAAATATTTAAACTGAGCAGCGTGAAATATTTCAACTATGAATTTGTGTGTCTAAAATTGTAGAATAGTTATGTTTACTGAAATGTTTCTCTGTGAGTAGTAGAATAAAAAATAAGAGTTAATTTTACAAGGTTTGATGACCGGATGACTGAGTCAGAGCCGTGCCTGGATATCTTTTTACCTGTGGTAAATACATAAAAGTACGGCCCTATACATATTGTAAAATTATTTACATTTTAACTGTTTTATATTCCTCAAAGGTAGCTATTTTAAATAGTAATACTCTATTACTAGTTTATAGTCCTCAAAGGTAACTATTTTAAATAGTAATATTCTAATTCAATGTTTTAAATTGTAACTATATAAATTTATAAAATGATGCAGGTGATAATTTATAGTTTCTAAATGAAAAACATAAACAATATTTTTACAGTAAATAGCAGGTAATACTGAAATATTATAAATATCAATTAAATTAATTTAAACTGTATTGTACTAAGTATTTTAAATCTAAATTTCCTTGCTTAAAAGAAATCAATAACGTTTTGATGATTTTGCTTAGCTATCTCTTCAAATGTCGCATAAATTTGATGAATTAATGATGAGTAATAATAAGATTGCGAGAGCCATCGGGATACGGCCCTCTTCTTCAAGAGCAAAACTTTTTTACTAAGATGTTTTGATTTTTTTCCCTTGAAAAAGAGCTGTGCCTCATTGCCTTTGAAATCGACAGACTTTTATTCAAAATGTACGCCAAATCAGTGTTACTTCTGTCTAATTTAAAATTTTACTTTGGGTGTTTCACTATTAATTTAATAATACCAAGCTGAAGAGCATGTGAAATATCAGATACTAATTTCTTTGTCTCAAAAAAAAAATACAAAATAGTTTTTAACGGCTAAAATTTAAGTGAGTTTTCCTTTTTTCAACTGATTAACGAAATGCAGGTGAGCGCAATCTGCTTAAAATTAAAATTTTTATAGAGGAATTTCTAAGGAAAATTTCCTCATATTCGCATTATTATACACGAGGAAAAACCTGAAAGAGCCCATGTTCGCCAGAATTTTAGCCAGAATCGAACTATTAGTGTTCGTATCCACTAAAACACTTATTTCATTGCAATTATTTCCGAAAACATTTGGTTATAATCAACATTTAATAATCAAATTTCTATTTTAATAAAAACATCAATAAGAAAGCTTTTTTAATATAGTTAATTTAACAAAACAATGTTTACTTACTATTGTTATTCCTGATATTAGGAATATTCTTCGGGTACTATTGATACTGGCAAATATCGATGTTTTTGCAGTTTTAATAGAAGTTATCGTAAAATTATTTGTAACGGTTTGCCATAATTGTTCCACAACAAAACTCCAAATATTCAGTATACTAGACAATATATTTTATTCTTTTATTATAACTAATAGAGGAATTTAGGAAATGAGAAGTCTAAACGTATCACTTTATATTTCAGTCTTAACAGAAAATAAAACAAGGTGTCAGTTCGTCCATAAAGAACTGGTTATTACAGGAATAACCGTACAAGACAAATTAAATATGGATATACCAGGACAAAAACTGTACATTCGTTCAAAGATGAACTTACAAGGAGAAACGGAACAAACCAAAACAGTACACAAAATATGAAGATGGAAGCTGACAACAAGGTACATTCCATTTTTAAACAACCTTGTTTTATGTCCAGATGCCATTTCCATAGACTTTTGTACGTTAGATATGGCTAAACAAATGTTGTGAAACCGCCGCGTGTTCCGCTACTAATTAGTGGACTCTGGAAAGCTTGGTATGGCGAAGTGAAAGCACCAAGACCTAGTGTTCATATTAAAAGAAGATAGAAATGAATTGCAGATGGCGGAAGTACGGTAACTCTCAGGCAAGTTTTGACTATGGAGATCATTACCTCAAACTAAAATCAACTTTAGTACGTTAATTCCGACTATAAATTTTGATATTAGAAAACAACCAAGCTGAAGTACACTGCGAAAAAAAAAGAAGACAGTTCTATATCTCCCGTCTTACTGGACGACATTCAAATTGGATGTCTCGAAAGCGCGACTTAGGATATATATTAGATTTATATATAGCATTGTTTTAATATGGGTATTTTGACACAAAATCGGACTTTTTCTGAAATGACATGCGAATTTTTTTCCAGATTTCGATTCTACGCCTCAAATTATGCCTAAATATTAAATTTCGTAAAATTTCGTGCGAAATTTACGGAGAAATTTAAAAATTTATATTGCCGCATTTTTTTTCAGTTGGAGCCAAGAATAATTTACTTAGCGAACTTCTTAATTTATAGTAACCTATTTTCTTTTCCTTTTTTTTCTATCTTTCCACGAGCGGAAAAAAAGTCAACATTCATACACAGTCCAGTCACATTAATGTGACCATCTGTCAAAAGCCAGAATAACCACCTTTCGCAGAGCGGACTGCTGCGAGACGTGCAGGAAGAGAGTCACATAGGTCCCTGAAGGTGTTCTCTGGGATGTTGAGCCATGCCGACTCTAATGCCGTGGCCAGCTGCGCTAGATTACGCGGTTGAGGATCCATGGCGCGAACAACTCGATCGAGATGGTCCCACAGATGCTCGATTGGGTTTAAGTCAGGTGAGTTTGCTGGCCAGGGGAGGACGGTAAACTCATCCTGGTGCTCTTCGAACCACGCACGTACACTGGCAGCTGTATGGCACCTCGCATTGTCCTGCTGGAAGATGCCATCATCCTGAGGAAAAACAATGCGCATGTAGGGGTGAACATGGTCCGCAAGGACAGATGCGTACTTGTATTGATCCATTGTGCCTTCCACAATGATCAGTGAACCTAGAGAATGCCAGGAAAACATTCCCCAGACCATAATGCTCCCGCCTCCAGCTTGGACCGTTCCGGCAATGGTTGCAGGGTGGTTCCTTTCAGAGGTTTCACGCCTTATACGCCAACGTCCATCTGTCCGATGGAGCATAAAACGCGATTCATCCGAAAACGCAACCTGTCGCCACTCAGTGGACGTCCAGCTGCTGTACTGGCGTGCAAATTCTAGCCTTCGCCGTCGATGAACAGCAGTCAGCATAGGTGCACGAACCAGGCGTCTGCTTCGGAGGCCCAGACGCAGCAATGTTCGCTGAATAGTACTTTGGGAGACACTTTTGGTAGCCCCTTGGTTCATTTTGGTGGTCAGTTGCTCAACGGTAGCCCGTCTATCTGCCCGAACGCATCTCCGCAACCGTCGTTCGCCTCTGTCATCTATGGCCCGTGGTGCACCACATTTGCCACGTCGCTGATTTTGGACAGTCCCATTTTGCCATGCACGGTACACTTTTACCACGGCGGCACGCGAACAGTTCACAAACTCAGCCGTTTCGGAAATGCTTCCACCCTTGGCCCGAAAGCCAATGATCATGCCCTTTTGGAAGTCGGATAAATCGCTTCGTTTCTGCATTGCGCCAACGATTGAAATGTTTTCCGAAGCCCTCACACACCCTTTATATACGCTCAACTGCACTGTGCTGCCACCTGCCTTCTGTGATTGGTTATTTAACTCTGACATGGAAAGTACGTGGTGGTCACATTAATGTGACTGGACTGTGTACTTGCAAATAATTTTAACAGAGTGCATAAACCACATTTTCGTTATTATCGCTTATAACAAATACGCCAGATTTCAAAACGCGCCAAAATGTAAATTCACGTATATCTTAGGAAATTTTGAATAAAAATCTCTAATTTTTTGCAGGTATTCTTAGAAATACATCTACTTTAAGAGGATGGCAAAAACTTTATAGGCTGTAATTAAAAATGTTTCCGAAAAGTTTATAAAAAATATTTAAAAATGCAAATTTTAAAAATAAATCATAAAAATTGGCGAGTTTTATTTGCAATGAACCTAAATTTCGAAATATGAAAGAAAGAATCAAATAAGTTTAATAAAAAAGAGATATTAATAAATATATACGAAATTCAATTAACATAGAGCAGCTAAAATTTTGAGAACTAATTTTTTAAAAAACTGCTCGTGGGTTTTTTTAAAAAACGTGGCAGTTTGGCATAATTTGAGTCGTAGAATTGAAATATGGAAAAAAATTGGCATAGCATTTCAGAAAAAGGTCCGATTTTGTACCACAATACCTATATTAGAACAATGCTATATATATAAATCTAATACATATCCTAAGTTGCGCTTTCGAGACATGAAAAACGCAATTTGAATTTCTTCATTCGGCCTAGTAGAACGGGAGATGTAGAACTGTCCCATTTTTTTCGCAATGTACATTTGAAAATAAATTAATATCGTTAATTAGTCTGTTAATTCAGCCGAACTGTTTATAATACAAAATTTATCTCACCACTCTTTCTAGAAATTAATGAAAAAAATGTGATAAAAATACGTATTAAAAATCTGATTGCCTTAAGATGATAATAACAAGTCATTTAATTCATATTTAAATAACTTTGTTGTTTATTACGCTGACATTATGCTTGTGTCAAATATAAACTAAGCGGCAGTGCCTTGGCCAAGAAATTGCTGCAAAAGTTAGTTAATGGATTAGATTATTTGTTACATAGCACAGACAATGGAAGAACTATACAAAATGTAATACTTTTAATATCCTAAAAAGCGTTAGTAATGTTTTCTCACTTTAAATTTGATGTTCTAAAGCAGCGTTTCTTGATGTGTTTCAGTGTTGAAAGTTAAAAACCATAATTTGTTTTTAAATGAGTTTCTAAATTTTTGTAACTAATTTGCTTTCCTTCTAATTATTCACTTGAGGTAAGTGAATACTTACCTCAAGTGGTAACTTACATCAAGTGGTACCTCAAGTAGTTACTATATAGGTAAGTGAATACTTACTTCCATGATCTCACTTTTGTCCTGGCTCTGCAGTGAGCAATAGAGAAAGAAAAGAATGAATCAGTTTCCAGTGACGAAGTTAAGTTTCGATAATTGTGTAATTATAGCTACTGACGCAGTCGTGAAGTTAAAAGTAATCACATGAAATGGGAATATAAACATAAAACCTATCTTAAAAAATGTCTTTATTTTATGAATAAAACTGGTTTGCAAATGAATTTGACCTGCCTGACTATATGGGCTATTTTTAAATAAATATTAAACCTTAATCTAAAATCTATGTGAAGCCATCGGTCTTAAATCATCAGCAGAAATTTTGGAAAAAGTAATATCAGAAAGAATCAAATAGCCAACGTAATCGATTCGAGGTCAAAATTTCGGACTGTTTTTTTTCACGTTTAAAGACCTAGAGAATCAGAAGTTAAACTTATAGATCAACTGTATAATATCCCAAAACTCAATTTCTCTTTACTTTGTTTATACGCAAGAAAAATTGTTGCAATCAGGAAAGAAGTTCTTTCTTTGAAGCATAAACTCATGGTTCGGTTTTGTAAAGCATATTCAGCATTTGCCGTACTTTGAGTTATTTGTCACGTAATTCTGAGAACTGTCTTGGTAAATATTGGAACAATGTAGGATATATTTTAAAGTGCAGGATATAATCTTAGATATATTTTAAACCAATAGATCATATCACGAAATCAGAGAAGGATATTTTTGGCTGGTGGGGGTCGCTCTTAACACTGCTTGGCAATAAAAAACTGAACTAAATCTTTTTCATAATGGCTTTCCCTGTTGCACGAAAAGATGTCTCTTATAATGGTTTTTTATACTATATTTGGCATGAGAAGACTCGAGAGAAAAAAAGTTAAAATTAACAGTTATCTTACTAATAGCACCAAATCGGATTAATAGCTGTTGTACTGATATCATTAAATTCACTTAGGTAAAGAAACTTGGATTTTAATTGTTCGAAGGTCTTTTTTTAACATTTTAAACATATTTTTGCAAGTTAATTTAGTTTTAATAATTTGTACCTGTTTTCACAATAAAAAAGAAGTGATAAAAATTTTAAACAATCGGTTAAATGTGATACACGGACTAATGTAATTCATACATTTTTGCTTGATATGTGAGTATATCACATTTCTCATAAACTTCAGATTTGGAAACGTAAGCTTTCACAAAGTGCATCAGAGTTTTAAGCCACCAGTGACTTTTCAAACGTAACTGATTATTAGATTATATAATTATTTGTAGCATTTTCTGGAATTTACCGGTATATTTAATGAACAGTTTACCGGTTTATTTAACGGATTATTGATTAATTTGCCGGTTTATTTATTTATATAATGGAATTATCAAATCTCTTTCTTTTTTAACCAATAAGAAATCAATTAAAGCCCTTAAGGAGATGCTCAACCCTAGCTTCTAGAAAGCAATACTATATCTAGGGCGCTTACAATCGTTTGAAAGAACTACGTAGGCTTTTATTTTTATTTCGAATCCTTACAATAATGTGGACCGAATTTTTTCAGATTTTACTTAGTTTAACATTAATTTTCATAGAATATGAACAACTGAATATGTATATAAGAAAGCTTATTCACTGTTATTTCACCAAAAACTGTATGAAGAAAGGTAATGTTTCTTAATTATGCGAAGGTAATTTTTGCGAAGTTTGGCTGAAGATAATATTTGATGGTATGTTCTCTAAAATTCATCCATCCGTTATATAAAAAGACATTCGTGATCTAACAATTGAAGGGTGGTTTACTGCCTAATTAATTGCTTCTAGCAGTAACTCTCATTCAATTGCTACCTTTACTGTGCGGGTAAGTTACTGCTCTTTGCTTAACTGATTGTGGGATCAAGAGATAACACAAAATGTATAGAAGTTAAATTATATTACCTCACTTCTGCTGCGTTAAATTAAAAATAACGCAACACAAAATTTAGGTCTCTTTGACCATAGCTGCTGGATGGAAATTTATAATGACTTAACTGGCTATAATATCAGTGATCCTCCTCGAAGAGGTAATACTAACTGGGTTGGCCAAACTAAAATTACCTTACAACCAACACTTACTAATCTCGTACTGAATGCCAGACATTCACGTTTCATTTAATCACGGGTTTCTTAAATTGGTAAGCAGACGCCGGTTGTAACAGATATGCCTCTACTGCTAATAATACCAGTTATGATTAATCTTCAATTTTGATCAGTTAAAAAAAGAAGATACATTTCTGTTTCTAAATATTTGAGAAATAGTCTGCCTTAATATATATACGAGTATATATCACACGATAGATTTTGAAGGAAGAAAAAACGTTTTTGACGCAGCTGAAACGAAAAAGGCATTTTTTATTTTGAAAAGTCTAGCAGTTGATAAAATAAGGGGAATTCGAACCAGTGTGCTTTGTCTGAATGCCTGGCGTGAATGGCTGGTACACTAATTATTGTTTTTTGTATCTTTACTATTATATCTACTTTTCTGAAATGAAGTATTATAAGTATTATATGAGCGATACTAAAAGTGAATTTTACTTTTTTTATGTGAGCGATGCTAAAAGCAAAAATAAGCTGAATTTTTTTTTCAGAATTCAGCTCATTTTTGAAATGAAATTATCCCAAAATTCTGACACACTGTTTTTGAAATGTGCTTGGCTTCGTAATGTCCTCCTTCCTTGATGGATCTTGCACGATAAGGTAATTACTTTCTACTGTTCTAAACAAAATTGCTCATATTTACACTTTTATTTAAAACACGGTAATGGAAAAAGTGCAATTGCTTCCCGTAAAAGGAAATGAACGATAAATAACTAAAGACGAAACAATGAGTATTTAAATAAACGTAATTTATAAAAGTAATATTCCTGTATTAATCAGAAACGAAAGGGTTTTCAACTTACTCTTTGATCGAAATAAGATCACTGTTACCTTTCACATTCTTTTAAAAACTGCACTTTGATCAACCTGAAGAGTAAAATTTTCTTATAAGCCTTTTTACAATTTCTGAAATTTAGTCTTCCTTTTAACATCAAGCCAAGATTTTCGTTTGAAAGTCATACTTGTTAATTGATGAATTTTAAAACTTTTATTATTTCACTGCGTTTGACATTACTCCCTTAAGACTGGCGATTTTAAATAATGACTAGACTTTAATGATATGTTTGTTGTTGATATCCTGCTTATATATTTAGATATAGCATAAATTCATTGCACAGTGGATTGATATATAGTGCTTAGTAGGAGTTAGTTTATTGTTACTATTTATTTATTAGGAGTTTATTATTATTATTTATTAAACGTTCTGACAGCATCTCAGGAAATGAAAATTTAAAATGTAAATATAAAAAATATTAGAGATTAGAGATGGAAATAAATTGTCATTTTATTCTCAAGTTTTGTCTCACTTGGAATGCTTTATCTGAAAATTTGAAAAAATTTCATGATTTACTTATTTTCAGTTTATGTTGAAAGTAAATTATTTAGTGGTTAATTCAACATACTATTAGATTATTCAACATATTTGAAATAAACGTCAATCCGAAAATTTAATTTAACTGTGAGTACTTTTGAACAAAGTGTAATGGAACAAACAAAGTGTAACAAGACAAGTAACGGAAATTACTTACACGCATTTTTTTACAGGTAAAAAATAAATATTATAAATTTGAATTTTTTCTTTTGCGTTATTATTATAGTTATTTATGTATGTTTTGATAAATATTTAGAAAGTGAAATTTGAAATTTAGTTAAAATTTAATTAAAATTCAGTTGCTTATTAGTCCAAAGGGGTTTGTCTCTGAAGGACTATTTGTTTCATTTTGCAATTTTGCGTTGATTCACAAATGTCCGATTCACTTTTATAACTTTTCCACCAAGTATTATCGCCCTGTATTATATTTAAAGAAATTAAATAATGAAGAATCTGCATAAATGTATGTATATTTCTCCAAAAGTGATAAAATAACGGTACGTTTCAACCGAACATGCGCGTCTGGAAGCCCAAATTTGGAATTTGGAATTGTTTTATTATCTCTTTCATATTTTGTAAAACTTTGAAGAATTTTTGATGAACAAACTCACCGATTTAAAAGCGAGGAAAAAAATCTTTTTATCTCCAGCGCGCCGAACTGCGTATCTGAAATTCTAAAGATATACTCATTTAAAATTATTTTGCGATGTTGTTGTTGAACTGGATTTTATGGTTTAAGTGCGAAGAACATGATATTTAATAAGTAAAGGTAATACACTAAACGTTAAAAAAAACGCCCCTTTGGACGTAATTTAAAATCTGAAACCTTTCAGATTTAAATTTTTTTTAAAAAATTATTTCCATTTTGCTAAAAAAAACCTACGGTTCGTCATCTGCTTTCATGTCGTCCATTTGGCCCTCATGCTAGCTTGAAACGACCGCCTCAAGACATACTGAAATGCTTTGACTTTTTTATTGAATTCCTTTTTATGTTTGCATACAGTCTGAAAGGTACCAAAAGTTAAACAATAAACAGAAAAATTGGCATAGTCATCGAAAGATCCAATCTATAGCCACAAAATTTGCTTATATAACAGATACACGTACGCGGGAATTATCCTACAAAATGAATTTTGCATACCAGCACCTTTTTAATAAGGAAATGTGTTAGGCATAAAAGTTGCAGCGCCGGTATCTTCGCATTTCGGAATTCAGAAGGAAAGTCTAAATAGTCAAATTATAAAAAAGGAGTAAGCGACATTATCTGAGTAACACCAGATGATGAAAGGGCTTCTCGAAAAGGGCCAAAGGTAGTCAAAGTCAATCCGAAGCACTAAATGTCAATCCTTACGTCATTTACCTCCTGTGAGACCGGATCGCGAAGGGTTGGATCGGATTGGTATCGTAAAGACAAGTAACACGTAATAAGCTCGACGGCACTACACATAACTTGTTTCTGACCTTGTGTCGTCGACAAGAAGAGAGATATTTACACAAACTGTTTATAGATGGTTCGAATCCAAACGAACGGGAAGGTTGCATGGTTGATTTTCATGGTTTTTCCCGTATGTAACGTGAATACGAGTCTGTTTCTTTAGAAAATCCTCCACGAAGGCATCCCTCTCTGTAGGCAGATAGCTCTCATGTGCTTTGTTATATTCAAATAATCTAACCTAACCTTTTATCTAGCTGCTAAATAATTAAATACAAAATCATTCAGTACATTATTCTTTGCCTCTCATTAAGCATTCTATATGTATTTGTTTATTTTTCAACAGTGTAAATTTTTGTTCCGAGTAGAGAAATGCTTAACACATGCTTATACACATACGAAGAACACCGAAGGAAAATATGACTGCATTTATAATAACCCCAAATTCTTCAAATATGCAAATTAAAAATCTCGGAAAATACTGGCATAGCTATATTGTAAGAAGTATCTTATATTTTTTATCGCAAGACAAACTAATCTGCTTTAATTTACTAACACTAGTCTTTAAACGATGCATACTTCTTGGAGTAATTTTGCATCCTATTAATAATAAGAATATTTACAGCTCCAGGCGAAAAAGGAATAAAAAATAAAATTTTTATAAAAAAATTAAATTTACATCTTTCACCTTTAAAAGGCTGAAATTGCCTTTCCAAGCTTCGAATAGACTTAATCTCAAGTCTACCGTTTTTGACAGTATATTTTTCTTTCCATATATTTGCGATTGCTTAGACCCGTAGAGTTAGAAAATTGGCACATATATCTCTATATTTTTTCAAGTAAATATTATAAAAAATAGCGTAATTTATTTATTAAATAATAGAAAGATTTCTGAAATGAAAATATAGTTTGTAAGTATGTTTTAATAGACAACGTATACTTTCTAATAAGATGATTGTTAGATCAGAATACGGCGCCACCTGTTGTCAAAAGAAGGAACTTAGCCGCTGCGTTCAGTTAAGGCAACATGCCAGAGTAAGTTAGGTAGCGTTAATTAGCATTAATAAAGCTGCTGATTATTTCTTACTACAATGCACTCGTTTAATTTAGCACAGTGGGCATATTCAAGGATGCTCTCTCACGAAAGAGCCTTTTTTAAAGTTTTAGGATTGCCAAAAATGACCAGAAGATTACTAAAAAAGTAAACATTAATTCTTTTGTTGTAATAGTATAAGTAAAAAAATTCTAAATCCTTTTTTTAATTTAATGTTAAACGAAAATAGAAAAGTGCAAAGTAAAATTTTTGCTTTTCATTTCGATAGAAGACTGGTGACTAAAATAACATTTCTTCTGCACCGGTGACGAATTATTTTTATTTCGGAATAGCGATCATTTATGTGTTGCGCAGTAACGAAATATTAATGCAAAATTTTGAAACTGATACATAATACATTAGAAACAATTTTATTAATTACACTAATGGTGCACATTTTTGTAAAAGATAATCTGTTGGTACCTACTTAATATTATAAGCAACTTTAATAAAGACATTATTTCTAACATTTTTAAAAATGTGAAAATAATGTAATGAACAAGTAACAAATGTGCCTTGGGAGGTGGGTTCTGAAAATCGAAATTACTTTGTAAAAGGAAACTTGCAAAATAGCAAAACCTGAGTCATTTATCTATATTTAACGATGTATTAGTTACAGAACAATACATTAAAAAAGTCTTAGAACATTTTCCATGGTAAAGTGCTTATTATATTCGTTTCACTCGCCTGCAGCGGACATGAAATGTATTACTGTTTATTCACAATTTTGGTGTTACAGAAGACATTTTAAAATAAACGTGTTATGTTTCCTGTTTCAAAGGAATGGGCTGTCAGATGAAAAAGGGAAAGAAAAAATATTATTTGTGGAAAAGATATTAAAATTGCTTGTCTTTTCTATGAAAGCCTCCTTTTAAAATTGTCTGTCCTTGCCATTGCCTGCTTTTACTTCAGTCGTTATTTACATTTCTTCAACGCAGTAGATGATTCCTAAATCTGAGTACAGATGAGTAATTTAATTTAGTGTAGACCCCAAAACGCATTTTAATTAGAAAAAAGCATTTTTAAAACACTAGAACTGAAATTAATTAAAATACCTTGTAAGGTATTTCTGTCGTATTCTTCGCATTCCTTCGTGGTGTAGTGGTCAGCATGCTCGACGCGTATTCGAGTGGTCCATGGTTCGAGTCCCGGCGAGGGCATTGCTCACTTTTCACATCTCCTACTTCTAAAGTATCTAATATCTCTACAAGTGGCACCCAAACTAAAAGGTGGTGGATGATGATTCTCCATCGCCACGATTTGAGGATTGGGGCCTCTAATCTCCAGTCGCCCTTTGAAATGGGGAAGTAGTATTTCTCCCGCCTTCATCGCATGCCTTTGTGGTGTAGTGGTCACCACGCTCGACGCGTAACCGAGAGGTCCGTGGTTCGATTCCAGGCGAAGGCATTGCTCATTTCTCCTGCTTCTATAAAACCTAATGACACTACAATCTCAATGTAAACTGAGATTTTACTAATGTTAGAAAAGTGTTTCTGTACTATGATGAGTTTAACACTGAGGATATCAAACGGTATTCTATTCATTAATTTTTACATAATTTGCGCACTGGTTGAGTTATAGCTTGATATACAGCATACTTTTAGGCATACTGACTTTTCGAAAATCCTTTTTTGTCTCCTTTTCCATGTAAACTTCATATTACTCATCACAAAATTTAATAGAAGGTAGGCATGATGTCTGTGCCTGACTGGGGGAACTGTGAAGATTCCAAGTTACTATTCGCTCTACAAGTGCTATTATTACAAGTTTACATAGTCTTGTGCATCACGTGTCCCAGTCGAATATCACATCTTCACAATAGGCCTCGAGATAATACAACCCTTGGAAATAATAGGGTACTCCACCGCATCTAATCGCGTAACGTTTTAAAGGGCAAGCCGGTTAATAACATTTGGATAAATGTTAGAACGTTTGGCTACAAGCTTGGTCGCGTAGCGCTTTCGTCTGCGGTGGTGAGGATCTGAATTTGATTCTCGACTGACAATAATAACATTTTCATGAAAATATAATGTATATTGCCCCCCTTCCCTGTCACGGTAAGGTGAAACCACGGGTAATGCACAGGGGACAGATTATTTCAGTAATTAAAACGGATTAACACTAAATATAAACGTTAATTCTCTCCAGAAAATTACGAGAAATGAAAAACCAGTTACATGGTATATCCAACGATATCTTCATTAAGCATATATAGACAACATAGGGTTTAATTGCTAAATTAACGCTATATTGAATAATAAATAAAGAAGATTTATACTACTTTGTATAATTATTTAATGCACTTTATTTTTTTTGGCAAAGATGAATTCAAGTTTTAAATTGATCTCCAAGATTCTATACAGCAGTAAAAAGTATCGTAGAAGCAAATATAGGTTCAGTGAAGGCTTTAAAAAGTATGATTTCCATCAAAGCACTGAACACCAGTGAAATATCGGTTGAAATCGCGCTCGTGTTTAATCTCGTGGTCCGGATTTCAGAGGATAAAGATGACAGTACTATGCAAGATTGGGATGCTGCATTTCCTTCCGTTACGACTTATCAAGAACTTTCTTCTTGAATTTTTCAAGCTCTTTTCATGTGCGGTAAACCCCGAATAACCGAAACAGTGAATACTAAATCCGGAAATGTGAGAATACGACTTCATTCTATTGTTGAATCCATTCATACCAGTTTATAAATGAAAAAAAATTTACTATCTACTAAGAAACTTGGAATTCTCTTTAAAGCTTGTTGTTTTTAATATTGATCTTGACTTGAAAACAGAACAAGATTACCATGTAGAGTCATTAGGTTATTTAGAAGCAGGAGACAGGAAAAATGAGCAACGCCTTCGCCGGGAATCGAACCACGGACCTCTCGGTTACGCGTCGAAGGTGCTGATCACTACACCACGAAGACATGCGAAGAAGGCGGGAGAAATACTTTACATACTCCCCCTTTTAATGGGCGACTGGGGTTTTGGGGATCCAATCCCCAAATCCCGGTGGTGGAGAATCATCATCCACCACCTTTTTAGTTCGGGCGCCAGTGTAGAGTCATTAGGTTATTTAGAAGTAGGAGACATGAAAAATAAGCAACGCCTTCTCCGGGAATCGAACCACGGACCTCTCGGTTACGCGTCGAGCGTGCTGATCACTACATCACGAAGGCATGCGAAGAAGGCGGGAGAAAGACCTTACAACCATACACTCTATTTATGTTAACATAATATGATATATTAAAACCTTTTTCTCTTTCCTAATTCTTTTTAGGGCAAATCTAGTCAAAGGTTTAGATGTACCGAGTTCTAAAGTTCATTGACGCAAATGAATTAAGATCAAAGAAAAGATTTTGTTTATATTAAAAATACCGCCATGCAATTGGTGAAACGTATTTATTCTCCTCCTTGCAAAGTAAGTTCCATTTAATCAAACTTTTTATCAATATATCAAGGCGCAAAATACGTGCTTAATTTTCTATTACAAATTTAAAAATATACACTTTCTGAATTAAATCTCAAGAACAAACCTAAATCATACAAAATGTGTTCCGTCTAAAGCTTAGGATTATATTCATCATTAATGAGGCATAAAAATTCTTTGCAGCGCGAAATGTTTATGCACGAGTCAGATCAATGTTTCATTACTATGCAGCTCAGCTCTCATCGTTATCGATATTATCATGAACGGTTGTAAACTACATTAAAAGGAACTTATGTAAACATTTACTTTAAATGATTTTATTTTTGCTCCATTCTTGACACTTAAATTAGACTGATATGTTTATTGTGAAAAAATTTTCTTTTTTTGTAAAATATTTATCTGTAAGGCTTTCAGATTTTGAGATGCCAGGAATCTTGAAACAGATTCCAGATTCGAAACCTCAAATGTTCACCCAAGTTTTATCGATCGAATCCTTCGAATCTTAGGGAAAAATACTATTAAGCGTCTTTATTCAGATAAGCTTTACGGAAATTCAGTAGAAGCGTTCATTGAAGAAAGAAAGCGATTTTTGCAACTCCTATAGTTATCACATCATTAGTATCAATCTGCACTTAGTGCCACACTGCAAAAGCGTTTTTTAAATTAACTTTTTTAAAATGTACTATATTTTTTTTTAAATTTAATGTTTTTTATGAACTTTTTTAAAATGTAACAAGTTTTTCATTTTTCGTAATTTTCTGGAGAGAATTAAGATTTATATTTAGTGTTAATTCGTTTTATTTATTGAAATAATCTCTTCCCTGTGCTTCTAAGCTTACTTTGGTCTAAAAAGAATCTGGGAAATTAAAAAACAAAAATAGCAAATTTAATTAATTTTAAAATATTTTAACAAAATGAAGTTGAGAAAATGAATCTGGAGATTCAAGAGTTTTAATTATGTATTTCATTCATGAAATTTCTTTTGCATAGTTTTAAAAAATATATAGAAATACTTTATCAAAATCTTTATTTTTAAAATTTTCCGTCATTAAACCCAAACTCTTAAATTTTGCTTTAGTTAAAAACTTTTATTATTATAAAAAGTTGTCTTCTAATCCCAAGAAAGTTGCCTTTTAGAGCCCATCATATAAGAAGGAAATTCTTATCATTCTTATATGATGGGTTCGAAATATTTGACAGTTCCGCGAACCATTTAAGATTCGGATTTGCTAAAATTTAAAATTTCTGCCAATTCAACTAAAATATACTTTTATTACAAGGCTTATTTGAATCTTCTTTTAAGACTGCGACTTATATTTGTTTAGCTTATATTTGAAGCTTATATTTGTTTTCTCAGTTGGACAAGATGTTTCGTATTAGAGTTCTAGATGCGAAGAAGGATTTTACTTGTATCGACGGTAAAAAATTTCCCTCCTAGCTAAGTTTGATTCTCTTTTAATTTACATAGTGGTTGTTTTAAATGGCGTATCTCAAAGCTCAACTGAAAAGTAGAAGATTTCTCTATTAAATGTATTTAAATAAAAGTCAACAAAATAAAATTTCAAAAAAATAAAATTAAAACACATACAATGAAAGTAATATTTTTAGCAGGATGTTACCTAAAATGATCAAGCACGTTACTGATAAATTTGAAAAAAACATGAGTAATAAAATGTTGTTGTTGAATTTTTATTTTTTACATTTTTATACGAAATATTTTAGAGGTTATGAAGATACAAGCGGATCATCTAATTTTGTTGATATTACACTGTAACTAATTAATTCAATTTTACAGAAGAAATGATTTACTTACACTTAGCGTTTACTTTAATTTAATATAAGTGATTAACATTTCAGAAAATAAAAACTGAAGTGTCTTGTAAGGTTTTAGTTTAAACTAACAAAGTTTTATTTTAATTTCCCCTTTCCTATGATTTCTTATTTCAACTTCCCTTTAGAATGAGCACGTGTTTCAGCTTTATGCTAATTTGAAGTGGAGCCAAGTTTTGGTATTCAACCGTTAGCAAGGAACTACTCAGGGTGAGAGAGCTTTTAGTCTCAGAGCACTGCTGCTCTGTTCGACGTTCGCCTGACCAGCTAGTATTTAAATTCTAAGCCTTAGCGCTGTTACTCTATTACTTATTGAAGTAAATCTAAGTGTGTTAGTATTAGTTAAATCTTTCTACGCACCATTTAGCATAGAGGCCAATCGCGCGTTTATAGCTCTGTGAGCAACGACTACTTAAATTTCTACTTAACTTTAGTTTAAATTATTTGATTGTTCAGTTTAGACCCAAGTGCGGTCATTATTTTCTGTTATCCCTCTCGAGTTGGGAAGTGGCTGTATATAATTGTGGTTTAATAAAAGAGGATTTTAAATCCTTCTTACGTGTGTTTATTTTATCACTTAATCACAGTATTCTACCACAGAACATAGCTGCATTCAGTTCCCTGTTCAAGATCAGGACTTAGTTTACTTCACGAATACGTTCGCCAAGAGTATGCACCGAACGCTCAGTCCTGACAGCCTTAAGCTTCTAAAGTTCAGCTAAGGATTTCGCGAGATGGCTTTTTAAATGAAGCTTTAATATTTTTCCTGTATTGTATCTCTGTTATGAAATTTTCGGCTATATTATATACTACGATTTATGATACCCCTTCTTTCTATAACTGCTTTTTTGAACGAGATAAATATAGTTCTGATTCAGCTAATTTGCTATGGTGTAAGAAATGCCTGGAAGGTAAAAATTTCAGTTTTAGTCGAAAATAAAACTAAAAAGGGAATTTTTTAAAAAAGTTAATGATAGGGTATAGAAGCTAGGTATAAATACTATTTCGCAAGCAATTACGTCATTCATTCCTTTTTATGACTTCTGCCATGTAACAACTCTACGCCGCTTATGCTTTTTCTAAGATGCTTACGTCGTACTTCTAGTGTACATAAAAATTATCGGATTTAACTATGAGTGGATAAATGTCTACCAAGATGATTTGATATTTATGAAAATAAAAATTATGATACTCTTCAAGTTCAGCTATGTTAAATGCGTCATCATGCCTTTCCACTCAGCCCCTGTCTACAGCCACAAGTTGATAAAAGGACCAGATTCATCCTACGCCATTAAAATACTACATATATATGTACGAACAAGAATTTAAAAAAAAAGAAAGAAAAAAGTATTAAAAAAAGAAATCTGAAATGTTGCAGATTTTAAATTACTTCCAAAGGGCATTTTTTTAAACATTTTGTGTGTTACCTTTATTTATTAAATATCATGTTCTTCGTTTTTAAACCATAAAATTCAGTTAAAGAACAATATCTCAAAATAATTTTAAGCTGAGAATATCTTTAGAATTTCCTATATAGGCAGTCTCACGCGCTGGAGATAAAAATGTTTTTTTCTGTAGAACGTTGTCATTGCTCTCTTTGAAATCCTTGAGTTTGTTAATCAAAAAGTCGTTAAAGTTTTACAAAATATGAAATCGATAATAAAACAAATTCCAAATTTCAAATTTGGGCTTCCAGATGCCCATATACGTCATTCAAAATTCGATGGCTCTAGTTATCGTCGTTTCATCACAATGCAAGAAAGATGCATACATTTATGCACACTCTTCATTATTTAATTTCTTTAAATATAATACTGGACTGCAATATTTGGTGGCAACAGTTTGAAAAGTGAAGCGACATTTAATGTTTCAGACGCAAAATGCCGAAACGAAAACAAAGGTCCTTCAGGAACAAAGCCCCCTTTGGACTAAAAAAAATACCCTCACGGTATCGCAGAAGAGCTTTTTCTACCGTCTACCCTCGACATGCTTAATATTATGTGGGACAAGTTGCGGAAAAATTCAATTCTAACGTATCTAATAAGACTATTATTCGAAGAATTAATGTATTGTTCACAATCTCAATGTTTAGTTGATCGAGAAAATTATATGAAATGAATTCGGTCTGCAATTATTGAGGCTACTGACAGTAACAAAGATGCAAATCCCAGGCGTTATGTACGCTTTTTGGATGGTAATATTATTGATAAAGATTTTCACTTTTGTAAGAGTATTATCGGAAGCGCAAAGGCTAGACTCATTCGAAATTCTTAACAAGTTTATAACGGAAAATGATTTAGTTTGCGAATAGTGCGTCGGCGTATGTACTGGCGCTCGATCAATTTTCGGTCGCTATGTAGGACTGCAGACACTAATTTGTAGAAAAACACGTCATGCTGTGTGGACTACTGGGAAGCATTTGCACCGAAATCGCTCATTCCTCAGTTGAATTTGGCTTTGGAATGTGTCATAGACGTCGTAAACCTCAGAAAATTACTAAATTATTCCCGAATTAAGAAGAAATAATTTTAAACCTAAATACACTTTACATAAAAATGCAGTTTCATTAGATGAACATTTATAATTGAATGCATTTTCTTGCGAAATATTTTGATTAATTTTGTACACATGTAAATAATTTTAGTGAAATTATATGTGAAGTATTAGTATTTATTTTTGCATAACGTCACATGAAAGTCTAAAGAAGCAAATGTTTGCAGGAAAAATTAGAATACAGGAGCAAGACCATTTAACATTGAGTAAATCGCTATCTCGCTAAATTGGCGAAAATACGAGAAAAGTCGCCAGATTTGGAGACCATTTGGCGACATTTTGGTCAAATCTCTGTGTAACTGTAGTGGGTACAGTAATTGAAAAACTGTTGTTGATCCCAATATGTAACTGTAACCGTATCCGGCACTTATATGTAAATTTAACCATATATGCCTTCGAATAATTTCGAGAAATGGAAGGTTCTAGAAATCTCTCGTCGGCCGGGTGAAAGTTGTACTAGACGGTAGAGAGCATCTGCTTTTCAGTTCAGAGTCGACTTCAGAGCATTGGGATATCTCCATATGAGCCTCGCCCTTTAGATGCGTTTTGCAGTGCGTTGTGTTTAACGTTCTTAGTAGCTTAATGTATAACTACTGATTGTACTCTGTGACAGTGTATTCTGAGAAGAGCTGTACGAGCATTTTTGTTCTAGAACAGTAAAGTAAACTTCGTAAAATTAATGTTATCAAGCTGTTATCGGCTGTATGTTCATTCAAGTCATTACAACCTATATGCATGCAGCAGTGCGTTCAAGTTATTATTTTATTAATTCAATCTGTTATCCATTTTAAATCTGTATAACATTTTGCTGCATATTTTTAATAATTGTATTTTAAATATAATGCATAAGGTTGAATAAACAGTAACGTCTGAAATAAAAAAAAGGATCAATTTAACATTTAAGGATATTTGATCTTGATACTTGATTAACAAAACGCAATGAGAGCTCAGAAGAAAAATTTTCGAATTGCAATCAGTTTTATTCCTGTAATCTTAATTGATTTTAATGGTGCATAAACGATTTCTCAATGCCCGCAGAGGGAAAACATATGCTTTAATTATGCATTTAAATATTAAATAAAATAAATAAAAAAATCTGAAACGTTTCAGATTTTAAATTACTTCCAAAGAAGCGTTTATTTAACATTTTGTGTGTTACATTTATTTATTAAATATCATGTTCTTCGCACTTAAACCAT
>KK112299.1:133737-157948 GCA_000611955.2 Stegodyphus mimosarum | reverse complement strand
CACCGCCTCCCAACTTGCACCGCGCACCGCCTCCTGTTGGTGAACCGGCACTTTCACACTACTCCGGTTAATGTTTTTACGCCATTAGTTAATCGGCATGCAATAGTTTTCAAATTATCAACAATTTAAAAGTTGTTAAAGTACTACTAAGCCTAAAGAAGCCGCCATGTGTTTACATTTGAAACTCTTAGCAGAATAGTGAACTAAGTTAACTTCTGCACTAAATTCAGTTTCTTTTTGCCGAGAGGGACCAAAAGTCAACTTTCAGTTTTGTGCACCGAAAAATGTGTCTTCCTAGCCTCTGGCCGAATTGCTTATTTCGGCGTAAAAATTCTAATTTTAATTGTAAAAATTGCTTTTTTAACTGTTTTAACTGTATTTGGTGTTTTATGCTTTTCTGTACTTTACAAGTTTTAATGGAGATGTTTTCAGTTTTTATGTATTTTTCCCTTGCCATGATGTGAGAACTAAATTGATTGAATGAGAAATATTTCTCTAATAAATTTCGAGGATATAAATTTAAATGAAACACGTTATAAATATATACAATTTAAAAAGCCGTACGAGGAAGTCATGTGGTGTCCACATTAGAATTTTTAAACTGACTTTTAATGGGTAATTCGAACATTTTCTTTGTTTTTGTTTAGACCTCGGAAGTACATCCCAATTTAAACTCTTCTATTGCAAAACCAATACTCTTCAAAAAAGTGTACTGTACACTAAGTTTATTTATTTCAAAAGTAAAATAATGTTTATCTCATTGCATTATTCATTCTGTTCAAGGCTTCCCCCTTAGTGGACAAGGGAGTACGATCACTGGATTTTGATCGTTCGTATCAATATCCAAGCCACTATAATCTGCGACTTTAGAATAGGCCCTTTGAGGACATTTCTTCCCACTGAAACATAAGAAAACTTGCTACGGAAAAATGATGAATCCTCTAACATGCTAAAAACACATTCTATTCGCGTGGTGATTTTTTCCTCTGCGTTGTGATACGTAAAGGTGTAAAGGCGGGGTGGAGGGTCTCTGGAAACTTGAAGTACCTATTTTAAAGTAACAGATTATAGTTAGCTATATGGGACTTTCGCGTGAGTAGTTTAGATAGTACGTTCGTATTTCACGAAAATGTCCTTTTTAAACAGAGACCTTCGCTGTTCCTTAAATTAATCAGAATTAACTAAAACTTCATATTATCCTAACTAAAGACCATTAGTCTTCAAATTGTCTTCCGCGCACCACCTAAAACAATTATTTAATTATTATACTTTCTTTTCGTTCTGTTATTTTGGTTAAATAATATAATATAAGTAGAAAAATATTTTTTCAATAAAATAGTAACTTCAATTTTCCACATACGCATCAACTTTTTTTAAACATTTACTTTTTGAGGATAACAAAAGTTTCATAAAAATAAATGAATATTTATACATAATATTTATGGAATTTCTGAGCTCGCAAAACTCAAAGATCCCGGCCAAAAATTAATTTTTTTTTAATTTTGTAAACCTGATGATTATTTACGGTACAAGTAGTTTAAACTTGTTAAGTATGTGTAACTGACAAAATTTATCATTTTACGTAATGTTTGGTATAATAAATACTTGCAACTGGTTAAAGGAAATTCTTTTTTAATATAATCACTTGTTGTATGTCCGTGTAAAATTACTGAACTTCAACATTAACCTCACATACTCTGTTTCGATTAAATGGTCAGTGCTGTTCTGGAAAATCATTAACTGAAGCTCGCTGTCCAGTCTCTAACTTCTTGCTAAGAATGTTCTGAAACCCCGAAGGAGATGATACGTCTTTTGGACTTATCTCCCTTAAGGGTTTTATTCTTCCCTAGAGAGTCTGTCTTTCTTAAATCACAGACAGGACAACATTCCCCTTTCGCGGGGAAGTTGAATAAGGAAAACTCTTCAGCAAATTGCCCTGGAGGGAAAATCGAGATCTAAGACTCTTGTAAGGCCACATAAATGCTCAATGTTTGTTGGTTTTGGTCCTGATCTATATCTACTGATGAAGTCAGTACTCAAATGACTTACATTTCTCAAATATATGTTTTAACGTATTCTCTTTCTTAAAGAAGTGTAATGAATTTCTCATAAATTGAAGTAATTTATGCATGAAGCAGAAACATTAATTAAGGAATGACTGGCGGATTAATTCATGCTGGCTTAATATAAGATTTTGTTTTCAACAGCCATTAACTGATTTCTATTGATCTCCCACATTCTTTTGTACATGTATATAAATAAGTATAACAAAGCAATACAAGAAAAATATAATAACGTAGTCTGCTAAAATAACGCAAAATTCTTCGAAACTAATGCGAATATGTAGGAGATTAAACACGAATATTTGTTTTTAAATAACAAACCACAAAATACTACCTAAAGTTAAAAATTCTTGCTTAGTCATTTGTGTGCATACATACATAAATACTAAAAATATTAAAAAAGATATAATTATTTCAAGAGTTTAGTGTATTATGCCACACAAAATTGACCAGTAAATACATGAAGGAAGAAATCTAGATCTAAATTTTCATAAAGAGCAAAAAAAAAGTAATTCAAATAAATAAAATTCAAAAAAATCTTACAAATATAGAATTAGAATTCTGTAAAGATTAAAAGAAAATTAAAATAAACCATCACAAGAAGAACCGAAAACAAATAAAGTAAAACAAAGAACATGAAAAAAGAGGAATCCAATGAATTCCAACATAATGTCATCAAGATGAGGATACGTTGGAATTAACTACATTTCCTCTTCCATAAGAAAAATCTTGCTTTTCCGTATCCAAAATTAGCTGATGAAGCATTCCTATATATTTTTTTTAAACTTAACAATCCACCCGAGAATTCTGTTCCTCGCCAAAGCAAAGCAAATTGCAAAATAACAAAGCAAAACTATAAATCATTTTTTTAATTTAAAATGAAATTTCCCAAAAATGAAAACTTACTCATAATACGCAAAAAAATAAAAACTTTCAGTGAGCAAAATTCCTTAGAACGGAGAAAAATTCACAATGAAACAAAAATTGTTTAACACAAAACTTTGCTAGAATGTCCTTTTAAGCATCATTTCGAAACAATGAAAATAACCGTTAGGACCGTTCAATGAAACCATTTCTATTTTTTTGATTTTAATATGGCTAAAAGAAAATTTCAGGATACCTTCACGCGTCGTAGTGATTTGCAAGCTTGTTGAGGGGCGTAGTTTGACGTCTGTCTCCTAACAGTTTGGAACTGATGAAAGTGTTTTTCAGTCTTCGAGACAGTAGGTACAGCTGTAATAAAGGCTGGTGATGGCTGGCCAAGGAAAGCAACGGTGACTAGGGGTTGCGCCCTGCAAACAGTTGGCAGGTGGCCTGGTTCACAGTGGTCAGACGTCCTCATGAAAGTGGCCTATACTCCCGCAGTCCTGGGCGTTGCATTCCGCTGATAGTAGCCCATTGGCAGCCTCGGTTGCAGTGATGTAGAGAACACAAGGACTGGACAACTCATCCAACCAGTTATGCCCCCTTTATCGTTGACAGTCGTTTCATTCTGACAAATGATTTTTGGCGCTAGTTAATATCAAAAAAGAGGTAAGGACGCGTTTTCACCCCACTAACATCAAAGAAAGAGACCATTGGAGTGGACCTGACGTGCATGAATTGGAAGGTACTATGATCAACGGACGGACAAAGTTCCGTATTTTCGATAGCAGATCACTTACCAAAGACATCTACTGTGATGAAGTTATCTTTTGATTGGGTGCCATTTCTCCGACTTTGTTATCATGGATAACAATACACGTCCACATAGGAACAGTACTTTTCTCTCTCCTTAGATGCATACTCATCTGAAATCAACAGATGTAAGTAGAGATAAAGTAGATTCTTATGGGAATTCAGGAGAATAAGATGCAAGATTCTTCTGTAAACTAAAAAATATTATGAAACTCAAAAGTAGCAGCTTCGAAGTACACAGCAGACTTCAACACTGACAATCCAGTCGAATCGATATTATGCTTTATGCAATCACTTGTTGTGCTTGTTTATTACTTCCACATATGTTTACTTACACTGGAAATTATCTTCAATCCTTGGTAGTAGAAATTTCCCTTCTATTCTTAAAGCATTTGTTTTCATTTTGTTTACCTATATATTACATAACAAAGGAAAGTTAATTCTTACTCTATTTATATTTTAATTGTTCTATTAACTGTTATTGTCCATTCAAATAATGTTAAATTTATAGTTCTTTCTTTTAAGTGATGATTTAACCAGTTGTGCTCAACAACTTCATTCACTAAAAGGGATTCATTAAGTTAAAGAAATAATAGGGCTGAAGGTCTTGCAAAATACTACATGCACTAAGATTCTTGTTATGTGCTCTTTAATAAGCTATTTATGTAAATGTTACATAAGATACACCACATTTTACAAATTTATAACCTAAAACAATATTTTAGGCATGTACTGGGTGTTAGGAGTGGAACATTTAGACAAATTAAGAGGGCGAAAATTGTGCAGTTGGAATAAATTTAAAAGAATTTTTTAGATCTTCGTAATTAGTTATTAGATAATGGAAGAGATCCTTAAATTTGGCTTTTTCTATTCTAATGTTTATAAGATCTAAATGCGACGGTGCTCCTGCGTAAGTTTCTTGAAGTAAAAAAAAGCATGGAATGTTGACACTGAAATACTTTGAGATCTATAGGTTCAAGATTATCCATAAATAGAGTTATCTCTGATATATTGCCCATACCTGAAAAAATAATCTAGAATTAGTTTGTATTCCATGGCGAACTACTAAAGTTCATGAGTTCATAAGAAGTTCACGAGTAGGATTTTTAATAAAGGAATGTGTTCCTTTACGTACTTGATGTTAGCAAATATTCTATTGTATTAAGAATTAGTTTCCTCGACTCTTCTTTAGGTATGATATCGAGTTTTGCTTTGAATATCGAGATATGTTTTGGTTTCTACTGAGAATTTTGTATATGAATCTGCTGTTCTTTACGTTGAATTCCAACGTGAGCAAGGAATGTAGGTTAGACTTGTTGCGTGATGTGAAGGAAACTGTAATAACTATTTGTGAATTTCTGAGACCAGAAAAGCTTCAGAATTAGCGGATACTTCTTTTGAACTTCAATCCCTGTATTTTTAGAATAGCTGCGCGTTTTGTTATTTATTTGGCTTATTTAAGAGTTCACTGCTAACAATTCTGCTTGAAAGACTGTATTTGTAGGTCGTACTCACTCCTTCGACTTCAGTTCGGGAATAGTATTATCATCACACAACAAGCGCTACCAGCATTATTATCACTTCTTTTTAAAGAGGGAAAAGTTAATTATCCGAGACATTATTTTGTCAAAAATCATTATTATTTTTTTAAATGAGAGGGAATTCAAATTGCCGCAATTATAAGGCACAATGTAAATAAAAATCGATGCATAAGTTCCAACTCAAAGGAATACAAACTGTAAACTTATTCCCTAAAATATCGTAATAAACATACACATTTAAGTCATAAAATCAATGAAATACATGAAATGCCGTAATAAAGTAACATTTTGCAGCCAATGATCTATATTTTTAAATCAATAATGCAAAAGCTAGTTGGAAAATTTACTGTAATGTTATTTTTTTCGTAGCATTATCACTATTTTCGTAGCAGGGTAATACTTTTACAGGTATTGAATACGATTAACAGCTATGATCACCTGTATTAGTGGCTTATCATGTCCCAGGAGGGAAACTTATTTTTTACGAAGATGTTTATGAAAATTAATTTTTTACCGTTAATGATCTCTAACTAAAAGTTTCCGCGTTCTGTAATAAAGTAAACTTAACCTGTTCCTATTTTAGACTTAGTTAATCCATATTCATTTGGGTTGCGACAAAGCTCAACTATGTGTAAGCAATTCTCGAAACTTAGGGGAAAAAAAAAAACCCTGGGAATTCTATTTTGAGACATTTAAAAGATTTAAAATTATAGCATCATTAATTTATTAAAAATTTATGTTTGCTAATTTGAATTTTATCTGAATTCAAATGAATTTTTATTTAATTTAAAATGATTGGACTCGAAATTAGGATGTTTAAAAAATAATAATAAAATAATCTAAAACAACGTCCTTAATGTGCATCATTAGAAAGACACGTTTTACATTTTCTGGACTTATAAAGCTAACCAGTTAAACTACCCAGACGGGGAAGGGTTACTAACTGCCGCAAAACGTATGTGGATTTGAATCCCGGAGAAGTCATTGATATAGATTGTTTGTCTCTTCATAGGAGGCAACGGTGGCACACCTGCTTCCATAATATAACGACCGCTTCCGGCCTTAGTAGAGGCCAACACCTGTAACGGCTAGTGCCCTCAATTGGAAATAAAAGTATTCTGAGTTATAAGAATTTCAAACGCTTCAAGGAGAAAAAAAATGAGAAAACTGCAATTACAGTTTTCATCTTATATTTTTTTAACAAAATCATTACATTCAGCGAAGTGATTTTACTTTGAATTTTAATGCCTCTATGCTTGGGAAGGCCATGCTGCTTACTGTGATATTGTCACGGTTAGCAGCAGCATTACTTTTTTCATTGTCCGTGTTGCTAAGAATATCAGATTTATTACTAACGTCAACATCAATGAAATTCTCAACTATTTTACTGGGGCGTGAAAGATTTCGACAGAAAGTACGCACTTCCTTACCATGGGATGCTTGAATACGTTCCTTAGACTTGTTTTTATCATTTAATTTCGAATTATTGGGACCATTATTAAATTTTTCATAATTTAAATCATATTTAACAATAGCTGAACAGGAAACATTTTTTGAAATTGAAACTTTAAAAACTCAGCTGCATATTTGTGTTTTCCCTAGACTCTCGCAAGTGCAGTATCGGGCTACTTTTTGTGATGTGTCTATCAGTTAGAACGATGGGTTTAACCTTTCACGATTAGTGCTTTAGTGCCCGACTAGTGGTGAGTGCTTTAGTGCCCGACTAGTGGTGAGGTATAAAGGTTTGATATGATAAATAGCATAATTATAGTTTAGTAGTAAAATTGTCATAAAAGTAGAGTGGTATTAAAGGAAAGATAAATTAATTCAGCGGAATTCAATGGCAACTTATGAGTTCAAAAGTTTTTTTCTAGCAGAAACAAAGTGTTCTTTGTAATTATTTATATAAAGTATTGTTTGTCAAATATGACATATGCCTTGTAATTCTATTCGAATAACATTTAATTTAATGATTTAAGTAAAATAAATTCATACATCTTAAATAAATATTAAAAAATTAAAATTTTAATTTGCCATGAATATACCATTGTTTATAATTATAAAGATTTTCTCAAAATATGCATTCTTATACAATAGTAATATTATTATAGAAAATTAAATTCAAGCTTAAAAAATATGTTCGTTTTACAAACAGAAGTAAGTTAATTTCCTTTGAAAGAGAAAATATTAATGTAACATCTTTGGTATATTTTTAAAGAAATATTAAATCAAATACAGCAAGATTATATAAACCCTCACTTATGATATAATGGAACATCTTACTTTATTTATATTACATATAATTTAAAGCCGGGTTGTATAAAATACATAATACATAAATTGAAACTTTTTCAATATTCTATCAAAAATATATGGAACAATTATCAGATTTTTGTATAATAAACGATATCCTTGGTACCAATTAAATACAAAAACGATATTCTTGGTACCAATTAAATGGAAAAGTCACCTAGGAATTCTAAATTCAATAAATAAACTTCAGATATGAATTTTTTTAAACCTTTCAAGCTAGTTCCTAATTAGTGAAGTTATAAAACACATTATGTAATTAAAAACTAAGTTCGCTCTTATAATAAATTATAAAGCAACAAGAAGTAACTCAAAAAATGTGCTAATACGTAGGTGCAGATGGAGTCACTGACACATTGATTGATGAACCAATTCTTAACTAGATAATTCCGTCCTCTTGAAATGCACAGAGAAGGCTGTGTTTCCGTTACGCACAATGTGAGACTTGTAATTAATCTTCATTATTTATGGTCATTCCATCTTGGTTGGCATTATCTTTTTGAGTGAAAGGTCACTTTGTCATTAGTACTAAGTGAATACTTGACGGAGTAGTTTTCCTCCCAGAAACGAAGTGACGGCTGCATAATTTAAAGCCACAAGTAGAGGTTTTATGTGTAATATTTAGGAGTCAAACGTATACATATTTTTGAAAGGAAAATGAAAGTTAAGTAATTAGCATTGATTTTTTTAGAAACGAACCTAAAATTAGCAGAAACTGAAAGAAAGAAAAATGCTAGTAATTTTCCATTATTAATAAAGAAGGAGCTTCCCATTTTTTACTGATAAATTATTACTCAGCATATGATTTCACATTCTATAAGCATTTGAAAAAATTTAGACTGATGAAATTAGTTTAGATTTTTAACATTTCCTAAATTGCTTCTGCTTAAAACAATTTGCAAAACAAACATTCAATTCAGTAAATTCGCTTTTTACTTTTAGTTGCACTTGTTTTACTGTATCTCCTGTTTCTAAGATAATTTGTTCTTTCTAAAAATGTCAAACAAATTATGATAACCTAATACATTTATAACAATTAAAAAAAGGAACATAATGCGAGAAACGTTTAAATTACATGTTTAGTTTTATTTTTCATAAACATGAAATATGTACTATCATTATATAAAGTAAATCATTATGATTTTGCTCGACTATAAATTGCAGAAAATTGGTGAAATGTTTCAAAAACTTCAAAAGTGTTACGTGAAGAACGTTTATCACTTTCAGACAGTAGTAAAATAAATTACAAGCCTGGCTGTATGCTTGGTCTATTATGTAAATGATATTTCAATTAAAAAAAGGTGACGTAGATATAATTATACTTGTAAGATTTGCTTGCACATTTACCATTTTATAACTCAAAAAACGGACAGTTATTTGAAAAGTATACAACTAATCAAATTTTATATAGTACTTTCACAACAGAAAAACATACAGAAAAAAGGGTCGGAGTTTTATAAAATGGTATTTTATGCTTTGATGTATTATTTCTGAAATGAGCAAATTATGCGTTAAATTATGCAGTTTTGAAATAAAATGTCCATTCGTGGTATCAATTATTTGCCTTTAAATGTTGCAACTTCACATTAATCCATTTTTCTCTTCTTAGCCAGTATATTTTTATAATAGTAATTTTTACTTGAGATAGTGATCGCTTGGATTTTCTAATTTTTCCCTTGTTCAAATTCTGAGAACGTTATCTGTGTGTCAACTGGTAGAGTTATTAGTTTTATTATTATTATTTGTTTATTTTTAAAGCAGGAGCTGTGAAAAATGTGCAATGGCGTCGCTGAGACTCTGACCCTGGACCTCTCGAATACGCCTAGAACTTGCTTTTAGTTAAACCACCAAGGCATATGGAAAGGAGGGAGAAAATACGTTATAAAATGCAGGATAAATGCTAATGGTTTCATAAAAAAGTAGTTAAACTTTAGACCTTTGTTGAAGTGTATAGTAGCAGTGTACTTTTATACTTTTAGGCAGTGTTGTTCAATAAAAATGTGTTTCAGAAAGAATTTACACAAAATAAAGTTGCAACTTTCGTTTGCAAATCCATATTTTCCCGTACAAGTACTTTTTTCAATAAATTTTGAATTCGCCATGTTGGGTTTTCCTTATTTTGCATAAGAAATTTATTTTAAGTTTGATACCTTTTCTGAACCTCTCAACTTCCCCTTGTATGTTTTCGGCAGGATGTAAATTTAAAGTTAAGTGAAGTGAATATTTAAACGGGTAAAACTCTGAGTTTATTCAGAGCGTGATTTCGCTAGCCAGGGTGCGTTTCGTTGCTATTTCGCTGTTACGCCGGTAAGCCTTTTAGCCATTTCGGATTATCATCACGCCTGCTAAGTTTTTGAGAGTCAATCTGTTAGGTGCAAATTAACGTGCTAATCCAGCACTCTTGTAAACGCACGAAGATAGTACCTTTCTAAAAATGCTTTGAATTAATAAAGTACTTTTTCACCATCCTTCTCTGCTGGCATTTATTCACGTCTGTGCTAGAATTCGCCAGATTCATTGTAGGATCTAGCATTTGTGTGTGTGGAATAGAAAAGAGATCTTACACCATACGAAGAGATTTAATTTAATTCATTTTGCTGGATAGTAATCAGTTTGGTTCAGACTAGAATTTTTTTCCTATTTGCAACTACTTCATAAACTTTGTACCAGTCTCTCACATCTGAAGAGGCAATAACTATACATGGCTTGTTCTACATTTTGGCCAACAACGGAATAATATTCCAATTACTGCATTTTCTGCAGTAATAATATTCCAATTACTGCATTTTCTGCTGTAATAATATTCCAATTACTGCAGCGTCATGGTAATTTTGCAGCTTGGTAATGAAAATATTAGTTTCCTGTGATATTCAAGACTTTATTGTCAGTTTTCGAAGCTTGAAACTGATACACTTCAGCATTTTTAGCTTCATATATATTCCTATTTTTTACGCATACTACTGTGACCAAAACAAAATTTATGAGTGCTATGAACGCCTGAAAAGAAAATGCATAACAACAATTCTATACGAAAGAAATCAGCTCATTCTTTCCGAGCAACAACCACTTCGTAAATAATTTATGTTGCCAAACTAGGAAGCAAAATCCTTTGACACTTTATGTTAATGCGTATGACATACTGATTATATTTATAATGTAATATAAAAACGCTTTCTCAATATCTATAAAAAAATTCACGTGGCAATAACATATCGGTTCAGTTATCCTAACTTGAAATTTAAATGTTGCCAACAGCAGCTATTTAGATTTTAACAAAATATTTAAACTAATATTTAAACTAATATAAAATAAAAAATATTTAAACTAATATAAAAAACTGATATTAACAAAATATTTTCGACATATAATGATGTCATGTGCAATCTCGTGCTTTCTTTAACGTCAGAACATGATCTTATATCTTAAAAATATGTTCAAAGTTTTAATAATTTTATTTCATATTTTACAAATTTTTTCAAACTTGTAAAATGCTATTTTTTATATTTTCATAAATTTAAAATTTTTGATTAACAAATTCTACGATTTGAAAGCGAGGGGTGCAAAATTTTCGAAATAAAGCATTTTTACCTGCAGGGCTCGTGACTAATTGCCAATTGGAATAAAGAATGCGAAAATTAGCGTTTTCGGAGTTTTTAATTATTATCTCGGTTGATTAATGTCGTGCGAGGATCAGAATGGTCAAAAGGGCTTCCTATGGATTTTTGGAATCTGAGGGCAAATTACTCGAAACTCAGCTCCCCGCAATTCGAGAGGAGATTTTAACAAACATAGAGCAATGAGATACAAAAACTTAGAGGCGCACAGGTCTTATGTTACAGATGTGGTGAATTATTACCTAAAATAATTAATACATATTTGCTTTTTCAAGCTCACTGCCCCGTGATTTAAATATCCACTTCTGGTTCTCCCAGGTTCCTTAAAGTTCCTAATTAACAGAAGTATGAAAACAAACTTGTTCCTTAAAGCCAAACGTATGTTCCAATAAAATAATAAAACAATGAATTTTTCATCAAACTTCTCTAATTTAACAAGTTAGTATACCTTAACAGCCAAAAGAAGAACCTCATGAAGATTCGCTTTTATTGGTGTTTGTTGCTTTTATTGATAATTTTCTGATGATAACTCTCTTTAAATTATGAATTATGAATGAAACGGGCTGTTGTAATTACAAGTGAGTTTCAGATGAGCAATGAATACTTTTACAACACTGTTGCCAACTTTCATTTCAAAAGCTACGAAATTACACTTTTATATGAAAATAAATTAATTATTGCAGTCGAACGACGTAATCGTTTAAACAAAATTTAATTATCCAATTATAAGCATTCTCTTTCAAAAAATATTTTCTAAATTTAGAATTATTATATTTTCTATAATTCATAAATTATACGAAAATTATTAATTCTTATGAATTTGTGGCTACATATTCCTGACTGGATTATTAAGAAACAAATTCAAACCTAGAAACATTGCAGTAACGGAGTGTATCGCCTCCTTTTCCGCGAAAAGAAATTTTACGAATTTCGAATGAAACTAAAAGATGTAGAAATAAAGGCAAAGTTTCCGTTTGTCTTTAAAGTGTTAAATCTACTTCACAGATTTCTTGATCGGCCGTATTTTTTCGATTCTAACAGCCACGTTTTTATTTCAGTAACATCAACAAATTCTAGTCAGTAATGCGAAAAAATTAATTATTTTGGAGAAATATACAATTTTGAGACTTTAACGATTCTGAAGATGGAGCCACTTTAAACTTTGCTTAAATAGAAGAGATAAGCTTCCCATAATCAAATAAAATTTTAGAAAGTTTTAGAGACAAAATTTCATGAGCTTTTTTTAGTACGCAGTTTGCTAATGAAATGCATACTTCGAGTATATTTTGCGATAATAACTGAGAAAAGTAAGACTTTTCAAATACGTAAGTGTAATTAAAAAAAGAAATTATCTAATTTGCATGAATAAATCCACTATTCAAGTATGACAGCTGATATTTGCAATAATTAAGTACTTTACAAAATTTCTTTCCAGCATGTATACATTTACAAATTTCGCATTGGATTATAAAACTGATGTTCTAAACAATTACTTGCTCAGCATTCAGAAGCCTTTTAACTTCGCCGAGTCAATATCCTTTCTACAAAGTTAATTAAATTTGTAGCACCTTCATTATTTTGACATCGAGCGTCAGTCTACCCGGGAAGGTACAATTAAAGTGACATATAGGAGGAAGAGACATCCAAGTGACGTATTGTGTGTGTAACAGCAGGTGAAAGTGTCAGGCGAAGAAAAAGAAGATAATTCAGGAAAGTCCACAGAGGTACACATCCTTAAGCCTTAGAACAACCTAAAATTGCAATGGGAAATTGATGAGAGATAAACGAAGACTATTATTTTCCAGGGAATTAGTTCACAGTATTTACACTTCATATGTTAGATATAGAAAATGCCCAATTTTAATGTTGGAAACTTATTCATTTATTGCTTCTGGAATTAAATTTCGTACTCAAAGGCGTCGGATCACATTCTCGGCCTTTGATGTAAGATACGATAAGGTCATGCTATTGCAGAGCAAACATATGCTCAAATATCTCTTTGAGTACTTATGTGTTAAACAATGTTTCTCATTCTAAGCAAAACCGATATAGTAAGGAGAATACGTTAATAGCTTAGATTTTTGTTGTCTTTTAATAATTTGAAATAAGGGTTTTTTTTTAAGTTTTTGAATAACACCTATACATATTTAAATTCTAAAAAATAAGATATATATTTAAAAGAATGCTGACAACTAATTGCTTATAATGCTTTAAATATTCTGTATTGCTTTTCAGAGCAATGACAGTCTGAGATATAGTGAAGAGTTAAGAGAATTTAGTAAGGGCACAAACATCCACTTTACAATGTAATTTAATTAATAATTAATTCGTAAGTAACAAACGAATATCCTCAACCAGCTAAATTACTAAATTTTTCGCTTAAAACTAATTCACAATTCACCTTGAAAGTTAATTTTCGTGCTTCGTATTATTATTTATGAACGTAGCTTACATAAGAACAAACAGCACGGCGTTTTGAAATCAAATATATGATGTAGACTCCACATATTTTCCCTTGTATAGCCCATTAAAATACGCGCATTTTTTGCTGCACTTCATTTAAACTTATTTCTTCAAATTTCATTAGCGATATATTTTTAATTCAATCAATTTATTTTTCGCGGCAAGGCAAAAATACATAAAAACTCAAACTTCATTAAAATTGTAAAATACTGGAAAACCTAAAACACCAATATAGTAAAAAACAATTAAAGAAATAAATTAGTTAAAGAAACAGTTTTTGCAATTAAAATTAGAGTTTCTAAACAAAACTAATAATTTTGCCGGCGGCTAAGAAGACAAAACTTTCCCTGCTCAAAACTGAAAGTTAACTTTTGGACACACTTTACAAAAAGACACTGAAGTTGGTGCCCTAACTGACTTAATTCATTATTCTACTAAGAGTTTGAAATGTAAACAAACGGCGGTCTCGTTAGACTTGGTGTCATTCAAACTTTTAAATTTTTGATAATTCAAAACCTAATGCATGCAGATTAACTAAAGGCATAAAAATCTGAGCCGGAATACAAACTACATAATCCAATCACTTTTAAAGTAGAAAATGCACAATTTACGAACATATAAAACCAAACATCTGAGCTCATCGAGCTGGATAACAAAATGACAATATAGATACATTCATATGTATTTATATACAGTTGGTGGGGTCGATTGCCACAAAAAAACAAGTGTTCATTGCCACGAAAGAGAGAGGGTTAATTAATTGAATTATTTTAAAAGGGAAAATATTTATCTAAATGATATAGCAGTCCTATAAACGAAATTTCAACATTCTATAACTTCTTATTTTTGAGTTATACGAGACAGATACGTACATACCTTCAGATATCACGAACGAAATCACTTCTGAATTCATTTTGCAAACCGAAGACTTATTTTTTCTGTCCGTACTTACAGATGTCAGGCAGAAACATCGTTAAAATGTATTCGATAACTATCAAAATGTATATTTTCGTTGAAATATGATAGCCGAAAATTTTCATGATTACAATACATCCTTTACAAGGAATTAAAAATTGGAATGTACCCAGTCATGTTTAAAAGTTGCTTTACAGAAAAGATGCAATGACAAAATCTGTCTAATCTTAAATATCGGGATCGTGTGCGTTTCCAAAGACATTCATTGGAATTTCATATACATCGGCATACTGATTTTTCATATACTGAATTTGCATATAAATACTGAACATAATTGAATTTTCATACAAACACTAAATTTTCATATACACTGATTACATTGAATAAACTGAATGTACCAACACACTAGAAATGCACTAAATTTTCATGTAAATCACATAAATCAACATTTCTTTATGGTTACATTTTTCCTGCGTTAGAGTTTGTTATGTTGTAATAAATCTTAATATCATTTTGATTCATTCAAATACACCTGTAAAAGCAATTTTTTGAAGCGTGTTAAAAAAACCAATCATATTTTAAAGAGTGTTTGTCCTTACTTCTAGATACATTCACTGGCTTGATGACATTTTAACATGATTCTATGCTTACAATTCTTTTCGAATACATTTTAAACAGCAATTCAATATTCCATTCTTTCCATATACTGTCTAATTTTATTTCAAGTGTTGTTCTTGTGTCAATTTTATTACAATATTTTTCCCACCAAAAGACTTTCCAGACCTTTGTTTTATGAAATTATTTTATTAACATAAAATATTCCTCCAAAGCAAAATGCTGCTAATATATTTTATTTAAATTAGTGTTAAACTTACCATTAATGATAAGTTTAATGATATTATAAACTTCAAAATATTGTAAAATACATATTAATTCAACTTCTGCTTACTTCTGTATTAACAGACGCTCGCTATTTCTAGCGTAGCACAGTTATTCGTAAATTATAGTACTGTCCTTGTGGAAAACGTTCGTCATTCGAAAGCTGCAATTTTCGCACATTTTTCGTTATTCGAATGCCTTGAATCCTAATCTAAAAATCATTAAAAGTTTTAACTAAAAATTATAAAAATAGCAGTGCGATTGGCTTCTAGTAAAACATTTATTTTTAAAGAGCGCTTTGTTACTGCTCTTTCAGAGGTAACTGTTTTTGTTGTAACAGTTTCATTAGTACCTAAGAATTGAGTATTTATTGTTTTAAGAATTCTAAAAGAAGTAAAGTATTTAGTTTTCTTAACTGCCTAGAGAAAGTTAATGGAGTCATTAGGTTTCATCGATGTCAGGAAACTCAAGAAATCCGCAATACTTTCGTCGGCTTTCCAACACCTCACCTCCCAATGCTACCCGGACGTGTTATGCAGTAAGGGTATTTTCTCTCTCCTTTCCGCTTGCCTTCGTGGTGTAACTGGAAGCATACTCGACACGTATTCGAGAGATCCGGCATTCGATTCCCGGACGAGGCACTGCAACGCCGAATTTCCGCGAGGGCACAGTATGTTTTCCCCGGCTCCTGCTTCAAAATAAACTAATGATTCTCCAGAATAATCCCCGTTTTAAAAGGCGACTGGGGATGAGGAAACCTAATAGCCAAATGCTGGTAAGAAAGAATTTTCGTCCACCACCTTTAAATTCGGAGATCACTTGAATCAATTTTTTAAACTTTTCAGTGTCAGGTAACAGAAGTAACGCCCTTCCCCCGGATTCAAACACGGGCCTCCTGGATGCTAGCGGAAGATACTACTCAGTCACACTACGGGGGTAGATACGCGGAAATGAGGGCGAGCATATTTTTAAAGCTTAGCTTTCCAGATTTAGATTTTGTAGGTGTTAACTCCTCACATATTCTTTTCTCTTCTGCACTTGCTTTGATTCCTTTAAAAAAAACTCTCCTGATATGCGAAGACGAAAAATGAGCTGTTACTCAAAAAAAATCTTGACAAATCATGTTAAGAAGTAAACCTCAAGATTCAGGCTTCTAAATTACTTACTTCATTTGCTAAATTTCATTTGATCTACCTCCTTAGTAGATATAGGCGTATACTTCGAAATTTCTTTAATTTTTTATTCATCAAAACACATTTCAAATCTGTTTTAATGAAAAACTTTTAATGTTAATATTTTTTTCCTTCTTGCTACAGTCCTTAACATGAAGAATTCGAGAATCTTCTAGGAGTCGGAAGGTACTCCGATTCTTGAAAGTTTATGTTTCAACCACCCTCCAGTTTTAAAAATATTTCAACAGTATGAGGCAGTACTAATTATTAAGTCAAAATATTAAGGCATTAATTATGAAAGTAATTGAGCGGATGAACATAGAATTTTATGTTCTTTACAGATAGTCAGTTTAATTTATTTTAACACGTAGTTTATTTTAATAAAACTTAAGTCGTTCAATGTGCCATTTTGCACATAATACTCTGAGGGATCTGTGAAAAATGGTGCCTAGACAATGCTAAAAGTTATAGAGACAAGAAAGCTGTAACTCAACCATCTCTCTAACAACAATGGAATCCGGAACAAAAATGCAACAAAAACAATACACCACACTTAAATCTGGGCACTTTAAATGAATCTCGTGACGACTAAAACATCTCATATTCTCACTCCTGTCTTCATTGCATCAAGCTTGACCAGGACGTTCTCTCCAGCGATTTCATTTTACGAGTAATTTGACATAGCTATCGTGGTTGAAAATGGTTGCTTGGCAACCCCAAATCAAAATAAATCAAATGGTTCTTTCTTCCTACTCTTCCCATCCCGATTTTCTCTTCCGGTTTATTTCCACTGTTATTCTCTATTCGTCTTACTTTATTTTTTTTATTCTTTACAGTTCATACTAAAGTGGTAGTACGATTCAATTTGTTTCAGTTTGATTTCTTCCTGTCCTTTTTTTTATAAATTTAGTATTGGAAAAGGGAGACATTCTTCGCTGTGGAGAAGGCCCTGGAAAGGGTGCAATATACTTTCGGGATCGATGGTCCCTTTCATTGGATTGTCTTTAAAGACTCTGGAAAGAAAGTACAGGCTAAAGGTGATTAAAGTATAAAGAGCGAGGTTTCGTAATAAAAAAAAATCTGTAAATTTAGAGACTTTTAAATCCTTTTCGGAAGATAAAGATTTTAAACTTCCATTATCCAATACTAATTTATGGCATTAATAAAGAACATTATTTAACCATATATCAGTGCATATTATCTAGGAGTAGTATTTAATTATTTATTTAGTCTATTTCTATTAGCTCAAAGGGCGTTAGCCCAGAAGAGCTATTAATTTCGATTTGGCATTTTGCGTTGGCTTACTATAAATGTCGGTTTACTTTTCAAATTGTAGCCATCAAATATTGGAGCCCGCATTATATTTAAAGAAATTAAATAATGAAGAATCTGCATAAGTGTATGTATGTTTCTCGCACTATGATAAAACAACGGTTCCTAGAGCCATCAAATTTTGAATAACTTACATTTCCACTAGAATATGGACATCTTAAAGGCCTAACTTGGAATTTGGAATTTGTTTTATTTCCTAACTCATATTTTGTAAAACTTTAACGAATTTTTGACTTACGAACTCAACAGTTTCAAAGCGAGTAAAGGCAAGACTGTACGAAAAAAAAACATTTTTATCTCCAGGACGCGACTGTGTATTGGAAATTCTAATAATATGCTCATTATAAAATTACTTTGCTGTATTACTGTTGAACTAAATTTTATGGTATAAGTGTGAAGAACGTAATATTTAAGGGATAAAGGTAACCCATAAAACGTTAAAAAAAGTCCCTTTGGGCGAAACGTAAAAATTTGAAGGCTTCCAGATTTTTAATTTGATTTTTTATTTGTATTTTTTATCACCCAAAAGGCGTTAGCCCAAAAGGGCTATTAATTTCGTTTTGGCATTTAGCATTGAAAATTTTAAATATTCGTTTCACTTTTCAAATTGTTGCTACCAAATATTATCGCAGTGTGTTATATTTAAAGCAATTAAATAATAAAGAATCAGCATAAATGTATGTATGTTTCTCGCATTGTGATAAAACAACGTTACCTAGAGATTTTGAATAACGTTATCCTTCACTATGGGGATCTGGAATCCCTAATGTGTAATTTGGGATTTGTTTTATTATCGATTTCATATTCTGTAACACTTTATAAGGTATTTCTCCCGCGTTCTTCACATGTCTTCGTGGTGTAGTGGTAAGCACGCTCGGCGCGTAACCGAAAGATCCGTGGTTCGATTCCCGGCGAAGGTGTTGCTCATTTTTCACCACTCCTGCTTCCTTCCAAATCCTAATTTCTCTACAGGTGGCGCCCGAACTAAAATGTGGTGGATGATGAGTCTCCACCATTACGATTTGGCGATTGGGACCCCTAATCCCTAGTCGTTCTTTAAAAGGGGGAGAGTATAGGATATTTCTCCCGCCTTGTTCGCATGCCTTCTTGGTGTAATGGTCAGCACGCTCGAAGCGTAAGTGAGAGGTTTGTTTTTATTTTATTTTACTTTATATATTTATTGAATAAAATTCTTGTTTTTGGAATCGAAACCGAAGCCCTTTCAAATTGTTAATTTATTTGATCTTAGAATTACAGAAGCTTTTTGCTATTTCCCTTTTTCTTAATCTCATTATTGTGTTGCTGCCGTTTCTCTTGAGGCGGGATAAAGTCCTAGCCCTCATGCAGTTTTGACGAACGTCAATTGCGCAAAGGATCCATTTTCTGCAGCTTGATATCACTGAAAGGTTTCTCTCCCACTGGAAAACAAATACGCGACCTCTTGTTTTATAGATGCTTGTTGCTGTAAAACGAGAGGTTGCGAGTCTCAACTTCTCCTAATCTAATTTTTTTCATAATTTTAGTTCAGGATAATTTCGTGAGACTGAATGTTAAAATGAAGAGGTTTTGCTTTTTTAAGAACTGTTGTTTTTCGTTATACAGATAAGAGTCGTGGCTTTAAAGAAGCTAAAGAAATGTCTTTTTGCAATAACCTTCCACAGATGAAAACAAATTAAAATTATGTTGCACAAGAAATCACATAATCTCTGGTTTACATTCGAAGGAGCAACCTTGAGAAAAATCGATCCTGCGCAATATCAGTATTACATAGCATCAAACGCAATATAGAACCAACACTGCAAATGATCCATGCTTTCTTACCATATATATTAATTACCAGAATAGGAACCACACTGTGGAAAAGATATTGTGCAGAATTATCTTTATTAATTTTCAAATGCCTGAAATTTAGCAGTTAAGCTCTTAGCTGTCTGCAAACATTGAAGTAAGTATATCCAGCCAAACGCCAGAATGTAGCTATAGCCGTAATACATACCAGAAGCAGGGATATTATATTCCTTATCCAAAAGGCATTTTCAAGCCCTAGTTTTTGTGCGCAAATTTGAATTATGAATTTTGGTTTGAAATTTGAATTCCAAAATGCTTGTTATTCCTATTTAATATACTATGCTTTTTATATTATTTTAGTTTAATATATATGAACTTATTATATTTACAAATTCTCTGTGTTTAAAAAAACTCTGAGATTTTTGGAAACCTTCAAATTTATTGGTTATAATATTTTCGTGAATTTTTTTACAAATTATAATTAATGTATTGAGCTGTATGTATCATAGTCTGGAAAGTTTTGTTTCCTAAATTAATAAATAAATAGTGCGCAGAAACAACAGCTGATAACCGAATGGCATTGGACTTGCTCTTTCTCTTCACTCGTGTATATACCTATAGCTTTACCCATAGTTCAACACAGGACTTCCAAGTAACCGCTTGACATGTTGCAAGACACAACAGATTACATAAACGTCATAATGTATAGCTCATACGGACCTGTGATGAGTAAAAATGGATTAGTTATTACTTATTTATATTTCATTTCATTATTTTATCCATTTATATATAATGATGTGTAAAATAAATATGCATAAATATTTTTGGAAAGTCTACGAAGATACCCGTTCATAGTCAGTTAGAGGTTACATATACTGCAGCAAGATATTGTTTCGTGTGTTTAATATTACTATTAACGCGAATTTATTCTACCTAAATTTTACCTAAAGCATCATCTTTAAAACTATCTCAAAATCTTCAAGAGTCATTAATTAGAAAGATCCTCCTTAATACAATGAATGTCTCTGAAATTTAATTAGCTCTAAAATATTTATATCCTTAAAGCAGTTGCGCGGTGGCCAGTTTGGTAAAGGGATTTCGAGATTGTGATGTGCAGCTGTGTTTTTAAAGCAATTAAGATCCATTCCTAGGCTTGTACCTTCCCTTAAATATAATAATTATGGAAGTGGCTTACTAGCTTCTTTCTAATGTAAGAAGCTTCAGGGATATTTATAAGAGCTAGGAATAACTGCTTGCTACATTCTGAAAGGGTGAATAAAGACTTTAATTTAATGTTCGTAAATTTAATGCATGCATCAGTATTTTATTGTGTACGTCGTACAGATTTTGAAAGAAATTAACGTCTCTGAATATGTTTCGTCTTTAAACTGAAATGCCAAGAATTTTCTCCACGGCATATATCGCTTCTAAACATCGCTACTGTATATCTGTTGCGAACATCTAGCTTCTCACAGACCTTCGCTAACGACCTGGAAATTTTGTTTCTCTTAGTCTGGCTAGGCGTTATTGGATATATCGAAAGAGGAAGAGGAAAAAACAATGAAAAAATCGATGCAAACTCAATAGAAAAATCTCCGAAAACGATCTTGCACCCATTAACGCTAGATATCGGCTAAGCTATCGCCTTCTCTATACATGTTCGGAGTCCTAGGAAGAAGTGAGCTGCCAGTTCTCCCTGAGCTAATGGTAAGCCCCTCTCTGGCAGCTACTGAAAATGAAACTTTAATCAGGAGTAAAAAGGATATCAGGAGCAACGCCAGTGAGTTGGGAAGAGGCAAAAAAATAAGGTACATAATGTTATCGCACCCTGTGCTTCCCGTTTCGGTTAGTGCGCAGTTTCATCACTGTCCTCTTGCATGTTAGGTAATTGGTGAACCGGAGAGGAAGCCAGGAAAAAATACATGTTCTCTTGTTTTAACACAGGAAGGAAGTAGTGTTGCACTTTCCGAAACAGCCGAGCAAGAAGTTTGTCTTTTCAATAAAGCATGCTGCTATTTTCTTCTTTTAGCCTGATGAATAATAGATAAGGTGCTTAAAGGGAAATAATTCCAAGATCGTTCTTTGTTAAGTATGCACTTTAAAGGATCTGTGAAGACATTTTAGAGGAAATTGGTAATGCGTCATTTTAGATGTACGGAAGCAACATCATTTTATTTTTTTGAGTTACGTGCTCAGTTCTCGACGATAGCAATTGGTGGCGAAATAGGATCGCTACGATCAGAAGTTAAAGCAATTTATTCTAATTGCAGTATAGCATTTCGAAAATAAGTTTAAGCCGATGGAGCAAGTATACAAGTGCTATGTAATTTAAATATTTAAATGGATCTGAAAGGCAAGAGAAACTAGAAATAAAAAGTCAGAATCTTTAATCTTTTACCAGCTAAATTTATCTCCATTTCACATTCTGCTAGCATTTTTGTACTTTTTTACGTGTATCTTATTAGTTGTACAAAAGTTACAGCGAAAAGGAAAAAAATCTGAAATCTGTCCACATATTCCCGTTTGAAAATAATTTACTCTCTAGCTTACACGTACACTTTCCATAATGATATTTATATTAGCCGTGCTACATAAAACTAAATCTAATCTTCGCAAAGTCATTAAACAACTATTGAGAAATTGTAGTGAGCTTTCATTATTTGATTATTTTATGGTCACAGTAAACAGATAAAGAGAAATTCTTGAATTTTTAATTTAGTTATCAAAAGTAAGATAATTCAAGATAGATCAATAATTCAAGGTAAATGACTTTAATTGAATTTCTCTGCTTTGCATCGAGAAGTTATCTCCTGCATGGAGATATTTAAGATACGTCATAACCAACAGTTTTCCAAGAGATTTCTAAACAATAAATAATAAATTTTTGCACTGAAAAATCAATAGATCGGTATGTAAAAGAGAAAATACCCAGCTATGTTTCTTGAGAGAAGATATTGGGCAGGAGAGACATTTTTTTCCAGTTATGAGACAATCGTAGTTTTTTAACTTTTTTATTGAAGCATATTTAAATGGATATTTAGATAAAAATGCACTTACCTGAATCAGGGTATAGGTACAGGTAAAAGTATGGGGAAGAGCAGCGATGTACCACTGGTCAACTGGCAACACTTTCTCATCCTGACGAGGCTATACAAGAAACGTCTACGTTTAAATTTTTATAATTTGCATTAGACAGCGAAATTTGAAGATAACAGGAATAAAAATAAATTTTAGTTGGCTCTTGAAATCTTTTGTTCTAAGGAACAACACATATTCGTGGGTACAAGAAAATAAATTTATTGAGTGATTGTTCATATACTACAAATATACACTGGTTAATTTGATATTTTTTATGAAGAATTAGATATTGTTAAACGACAAGCAAAACAAAATTAAATTAATACTTCATTAATAAGAGAGGCTTTAGCACCATTAATCTGACAAATTTTTAATGAAAAACCAAGTAACATTATTGGACAGAAGACCGAGATTTTACATTTTGTAGAGTATACTTGCACGAATTTAGCACTATATACATATCGTATGTCAGTATTAATTAAGGAATAATGCACTTCAGAAGTTTAATTACAATCAATTATCGTTCTTGTTGTGACTGATTTCGCTTGCCTGAAATCAGAGGAAACCCATGAAATTTATCGCTGCAAAGATTCAAGACTTTTCGTTGGCAAGAGCCTTGGGCATCATACAGGTGGCAGTAGTCTTTGTTCAGTTGCATCCACAATTTTGAGGAAGAGCATCGCGGTAGTATGAGTTCGAGGATCTGTTAGCCTCTCTTCCCCTATCAAAACCTCTCGAGATGACTTTTGGCTCGCCGCAAATTTTCTGTGCCTCCATGCCGTGCAGACATTATTACATTTACAAACATCCATGCCTTCTCCGGAATTCGAACCCGGGCGCTTCGGTACGGTAGTCAGAGTCACTAACCACTGTTTCGGTTGGGCGGCATATTTAATTAATACAATATTTATTATAATTTTGTCTTAGAAATAAATTATTATTCCTAAGACATAAAGAACCAAAAAGTATTGGAAGGGAAGTGGATAATATAAAGATGCCACCATTTAACTAAAAGCTTAAAAAACTAGTTCTTAAGAGTAATATAACTTAAATTATGTTAAGAAATTAATTTTTTTATGTATTGCAATTTATTGAAATTTGCATATTTACTATATTGTACTGCAGTTTGTATAAATACAAATATTTATGCAAACTGCAGTATATTTATTTCAGTATGTAACTGGTCCTGTATATATTATTTCTGAGACAGTTTAACACATGTTTCCTTATCTTCCTAAATATAGGACAGCACACATAAATGGTCTTTGTATGAAATCTTTGAAATAATTTAATTCAAATTAAAGACGATTTATTATTTTGGACTCATTTAACTATATATTTTTCTTTATATCAAGTTAGAATAAATTGAGATATTTTTT
>KK112299.1:109103-126947 GCA_000611955.2 Stegodyphus mimosarum | reverse complement strand
GTATGTCTGAATGTTTTATTTCACTTTATTTGCTTAGAAGTTTAGAATCGAAGACATTTTTCCCTTTCTCATGGTGGTACTAAATTTAAGGTTACGGCTTAGAAGAAATATAGAATACTTATAACAATCATAGGCAACCTAATTAAAAGAAATTACAACACTTAATACAATTACTCTAATTAAAATTAACATTTAAATTTTTAAAATAACGGTTGGCGGAATAATGATTTTATAACTTTTTCCCAACAAAAGAAGTTTTCCTTTTTCCTTTTTATTATTTAAATTAACTCTCTGTATTAATTAATGAATTAAATTTTAATTAAGAAATAGAATTAGAAAAATAATAATAATGAATTGCTATTTTCAGCCGTATGAAAATACAGCAGTTCTGTATTTCAAGTCAAATTGATAGAATAGAACCAGTATTTCAAGTCAAATTGGCGTAAAGCGAAGAAGAAATTCCACTAATTTATGCAGAGAAATGTTTTCAGCATACCACATCTTTAAACAAAATAGCATCAATTCATAACAAATAATACAGAAATAAAAAAAAATAGCATAATAAATACAGAACCCGTGAAAATTAAAAGTAACTTACGCTAACCAGTGGCTTAACGGTAAAGTCTCTGAACACTGGCCGGTGCGATTCTAGGCGAAGGCATCGGCGTTTTCGTGAGTTTCCTCATGCGTATCGAATATAGTAATCAGTTTTTCTTATAAAGTACTTCACGAAGGCATCCTGCTTCTTATGCAGAGAGCCCTCATGTGCTCTGCCATATTAAAATAAATAAATAAATAAATAAATATAACCTGCACCTACCACACTGGAATTCTGAGCTGTCTAGCTGATTAAATTGCATCGACAGAGATTCGACACTGGGGTATGCTGGAGACTGGAACGGAGGATTGGTAAAATTAATGATGGTTAAGTCTGAAACTCGTAGTACTATATTGCTAGGTTATACAGAATTTGAACGAATCTGATTACCATTCTGCCAATGTGTAGAGACATTAGGTTATTTCGAAGCAGGAGACATGAAAAATGAGCAACGCCTTCGCCGGGAATCGAACCACGGACCTCTCGGTTACGCGTCGAGCATGCAGACCACTACACCACGAAGGCATGCAAAGAAGGCGGGAGAAATACCTTACATACTCCCTCTTTTAAAGGGCGACTGGGGTTTTGGGGACCCAATCGCCAAATCGCGGTGGTGGAGATTCATCATCTACCATCTTTTTAGTTCGGGTGCCAGTGTAGAGACATTAGGTTTTTTTTGGAACAAGAGAGATGAAAAATATGCAATGCCTTTGCCGGGGATCGAACCACGGACCTCTGAAATACCGGCTCAGTGTGCTGACCATTACACCACGAAGGCACGCTAAGAATGTGGGAGATATACCTTACATACTCCCCTTTTTAAAGGGCGACTAGGGTTTTAGGGGACCTAGTCGCCAAATCCTGGGTGTGGAGAGTCATCATCCACAACTCTTTTTTAGTTCGGGCGCCACTTGTAGAGACATTAGGTTAATTACAAGAAGGAGAGATGAAAAATATGCACTGCCTTCGCCGGGGATCGAACCACGGACCTCTGAAATACCGGCTCAGTGTGCTGACCATTACACCACGAAGGCACGCTAAGAATGTGGGAGATATATCTTATATACTCCCCGTTTTAAAGGGCGATTGGGGTTTTGGGGACCCAATCGCCAAATCGCGGTGGTGGAGACTCATCATCCACCACCTTTTTAGTTCGGGCGCCAGTGTAGAGACATTAGTTTTTTTTTTGGAACAAGAGAGATGAAAAATATGCAATGCCGGGGATCGAACCACGGACGTCTGAAATACCGGCTCAGTGTGCTGACCATTACACCACGAAGGCACGCTAAGAATGTGGGAGATATACCTTATAAATGAATAAAACGTGATCAAGGTGCACACACTGAAGGATTCAACACATGGTAAGTTAAGAAATTATTTTACTGTTAATGTTTGCTATACCCGTATAAGGCGTGGCATACATATATATTTTGGCTAACTTTAAACGGCACAATTCTTTTATATCTGTTCCATATATGATGATTCTTAATGGAGAAGAGATGGACAAATTATTTTTAATTTCTTTTCCAGTGAATTAATCAAACTATTGCATCCTTTATTAGAGCATAATTTTCCCCAGCCTTTTCCGTCGTAATCAAATGATACTTAGTTTAGCCCTTTGGCATAAGATTAACCTCAGGCAAGCCATCCAGACAATAGTAAAGTTGTATACAGAATCACTGCTGAATGACTGTTACTTTGTATGTTAAATTAATTTTGGTCTACCTTTGGATATGAGCAAAAACAGTGGTTGAAATATTGTTTATTTCTTATGTCAATTTCTTGGGATATCAGGCATTTCATTCATTGAAAATGTATATTACTAAAATTTACTTAGATTAAAGTAATATACTTTTGAATTCGTGGAGTGTATATCTCATTTCTATAATTAATGGGTTCATTTTAAGCCAGTTTGATTAACGATGTTATTGTAGGAATGCAAAATAGTGTAAAACGAAGATCGGCTGTGTACTTACATTTAGCCATTAAAATGCGTCTCAACAATACTTTCAACATTCCTTTAGAAAATTCCTTAGACAGTTAAAACCAGCTTTTCAAATAATGAGAAAAGAGAATAGAATTATTTTTTTAAAATATAGTTTATAATAAGACATAATAAGGGTAGATACCTATATTAAGGGAATAATTTTTTCCGAATCTTAAGAAACAACAATTCAAAAATCACACCAGCTGAAAAAAGAAATAAGTATTAATCACATTACATCTTACTTAGTACAAATCACTGCATATTTTCTTTTTCCATTTTGTTTCTTGGAGAGGGTTGAAGAAATAAAAGCTTGAGAAACAGTTATGCGCTCCTAAATGGCAACATGAAGAGAAATTTATATGGATACAAAAATGAGAAATGTGCGAAAACTCCGGCATTTTCTGGGATATTAAATACCAACTCCGCCGCAAGTGAAATCTTATCTTAGGAATGAATGCGCAGTAAACGTCTTATAATCGCATTATCTTAATAACGTAACTAAATAAAAAGTAAAAAAAAAAACAATTACACATGCTTGCTATCATCCATTTTTATTACGGAGGGTTCGTATATGGCTATACCGTGATAATATCAGATATCTCTAATGGCGGGAGATTTCTGGATGTTTTACACAACAAGCAGAAAGAACCCAAGTTTGGTTGATTTAATTACATTGTACAGAATAAAAAAGAATCTGCAAATCGCGCATCTATAAAATTTTATTATCTACGAAAATCTTTATGACAACAATAAATACGAAGAAAAACAAAACAAGAGGAAATTTGTAAAAAAGTTATTTTATTTCTGTATTTTTAAATTAATACTATTGTTCGCGTATGTCTCTTTGATTATTTTTAACATCATCTCCTCCGGAACGACGGAGAGTTGAGACTCGAGAGAGGTACCCCCAGATTTCAAAAATTCGTGGGAAGCCTTTTCGATAATTCTCATCTTCGTAAGACTTAAACCAGCTGAGATATTAGTTAAAAACTCTAATAACGCTAATTTTCGCACCCTGCAAGTTGCTTTTTTCGTTGAACTTCATTTATGTTCGACGTCCTACGTCGAAACGCGTTAGAGGTGGAATTTTAATATGTCTTTTCTAAACAGAAGTAAAGTGAAATTTTTTATGGGATCAGGCTGTTCGTTCATTCCTCCATCCCCGTTTTGACAGTGATATTATTTTTTATGAAATTTTCTTAAAAATGCTGAAATCAATCGAGGCCAACATAAAGCTGAAACACTAAGATTTTTTAAAGACCAAATGAAGTGAAGAGCAAAAATAATGCTTAAACAGTTTGAGATTTTTGGAATACTAGGATATAATAAGGCGAGTCAAGTCATGATGAAGCTCAAATAGTTTGAGAATATAGAATTTATTTCATTCACATTATTTTTTTTCCTGATGTATATAGAATTGATTACATTCATATTGAAACATTTTTATATATTTTCTGTTCAGGTGGACATAAAACTTATAAATTTTGCTACGGCCGCAGCCCGCTCATCTGATGAGCTTGCCCTCTAGCACGCCATGTATCATATAAAGTAGAACAATACTGAAAGTATATTTAAAAATATTCAAGGAAATCGAAAAGTTTAAAAGGAGTTAAAAACTTTTCATTGTACATGCATTTCGAAAGCTAAAAATTTTAAATTAGTATAAACTTCCTATTTTCAGTTTTTAAAGTTGAATTCCTCGCTTTTTAAATTTAAAAATGCCATTTTAAACTAAATCGGTCAACATAATATCATTTGTAAATCACAATATTGTGCCTCCAGTTAGCCTTATTTCGTATTATAATCACAGTATTATGTAATCAGTCAAAGTCCCTCTGTTTATACTCAGTATATTATAGAATCATTTAGCTTAAACGGGCTTATTTATCACTATTTAATGCACTCAGATATAACTTTTCCATTCTCCAATTACAAAAAAAATTAATACAAAACTTCAAGAAAATTCTTGCATTTGTGAACTGTTCATCGTAGATTGAAAGAAAAAGAAAAATGTAATGAATTGGAAGTCGTCGTATTTAGTTACTGGAAATACTTTTTAAAATTTTTTTGAGTTATTTAAACATTAAATAAATGCTTTCGAATGAAGAAGTCATTTCGTCAAACAAAAACATTTAGAACTAAATTGCAAATGCGAACTACAAGTAAAATTTTATTGTTAGTTTTTTGACGGATAATGAATTTGATGTTCCATGTGTAATTGAATTTCTTTATATCACTATTTCCAAACTTTCTTACAGTCTTATCAGTCTCAAAGTATATACAGAGGGAAAATATATTCATTTTTCAATATTCAAAGACATTATTTTGACAGCAATCCGACAAAAGGTATGAGAAATCTTTTACAGATAGTCGTACTGCCCGCAAGATTTTATGAATTCTAAGAAAATATTGTGTTTAGTAGGAACAACCTTGTATTAGGCGTAGATTTAGACAATAAAGTCAATAAATTTCAAAGGTAAACAGGTTCCTGTTCATCAGGAGTATCAGTAAATAAGTTTACTTGAAACAGAAAAATGTTACTCCTGTTGGAGGGGGATCTTATTGCCCTCGAAATCGGTTGAGTTTTTATCTAAATCTATGTCAAATACAAGGTTATTTCTTTAATAATTTTAACTTTCACTCTGGTCTGTTTCTATTTTGATTTGATTTATTGTGTTCTACTTATACTATCGCTTTGTATAATGCCGATTTCTTTTAAATTGTATCCTGGTAACCGGTATACTACTGTATGTGCTATTTCATGCAAGCGCAGACTTCGAAACACATTTTATTTGCAACAATCAATCTCCAGCAGCTTTGACAGCTAGGTGTTTTCTGACCTAAAAAAATCCTCCATAACCGTATCAACAAAATAGTTTCCGTGAGAAACAGTTATAAAAGAACAAATAGTAACCTTCCCCCTCCCCGCCCCCGAAAAAAAAAAACTCCTGTTCTTACTCTTCTCGATTAGAATCAGTAAAACCTCCATAACATGCGCGAACCTTTGCACTTGAGTTATATCCTTTTAAGTGTCCAATCTATTATTTATCAACCTGGAAGGAGTAAAAGAAAAAACATCGTGATTTATTTAAGGGAACTTCTTACTCGGCCACTTGAAGAGAAGTTGGAGATATTTCTTTTGGTCCATTTCTTCATTGCAGAGACATTAAATAAAAGGAAGCTTGGGGGATTTCTTTTTATCCCTTATTTCCTAATGAAGCTCATATTTTGACCTTCCTCTCCAATTCATTCCCAAGAAGTAGCCAAAAAAAGGTTATTGATTTGTTTCTTAGTTTCGTTTTCAATCTCGCCACATAGATTCTAGCGAAATGATTGGTGGTTGGATTCGGCAACATGTTTAATTGAAACAGAAAAATGTGTCTCATTTGTTACCAGCGTTAGTCAGACTTCAGCTTGCTCATCAAGACTGAAGTTTTATGATTTGTTTGGGGTGCAGAGGATCAGAATCCTGATGATTACTTTGGACACTGGGAGTTTTGACTCTTGGCGGGCAAAAATTTAGTATAAAACTTTTCGTAGGTTTCATCAAGTATTTTCTCAGGAAAACAATCTGCCTGATAGTCCGCCAGATCCCTTATTGCATTTTAATCATTTACCTATTTATAAAAATAATATTTGTTGTTTTAATTTTAATCGCAAACGTCTAATTTATAGCAGCAATTAATCGAAGCCTTACATTGCCTTAATTGTTCTTCCATTGCTCTAGTGAATGGCATTCAAATCCCTCTTATGGAACCAAAAATTGTTGCGTGCGTACGGGTTCGTAATGGATTGAATGCACAAGTCGTTAAAAACTTTACAAAATTTTCAAGCGGCCTTTTCCCAATAAATAAAACAAAATGCTGAAATATTTCCTCAGAGATACTAGTGCAATATCACAATATCTCAAACATTGACAGAACTCAGTTCAAAACAGAGAAACTAATTCTATCTGACAACGAATTCGCTACAATCAATAACAGCATTAAAACTGTAGTTGAATTCGTTGTGAGTTGAACTAAAGTTGTAGCGAATTCGTTGTGAGATTCGTTTAAAACAGCTACAACTACAACTGAGATGAGGAGTTTTAATTCGGCTTTTACAAGCTTTTTAATTATTTACTAGAATATTCTGGAAAATCCTCGATTTTTCTCTATATTTGTGGATGGCAACAGTAATTACGAGACATTTATTTATTAAATATTAAATGCATGCGCTCTTGTATTCTTACTTTTACGACGTAGCTAAATTGTCTGCGTTGCAAGGGAAAATAAAGCAATTTTAATTACAATTCTAAATAAATAGCTAAATAAATACGAAATCCGTAATAATATTTTATGAACATAAAGAACTAGCTTTGCTTTAATATTGCGCGGATGATTTAAATTTTCTTCTCAAATCATAAAAAGAAAAAAAATAAATAAATTGCAAAGCAGAATGCTAAAAGAGTTGACTTCTCAATGCAGTTCTTGCTTGTTTCCCGGGTCGCCAACAGTTCGTGTACGACAACGCTCTAATTGAGAAGTCGATTCTTAGTATGCGATTTATTTAGTGGGACTGCGGAAGTGACTCTCTTCAGAACCGTTTACAGTTTAAAACGATTGGCTGAAAGAACTAACGAGCAATGGTATAAAAAATACTTTAAGTCTATATGTGTAGATGGAAGAATCTGTCTGCCTTTGTGTGTGTCTTTCGTTTGTGCTACGTATAAGCTAATGGACCCAGGGGTACAAAATTTGGTCTATAGGTGCATCTAGAAAGTAGCTAGTGCACTTCGAAGCGATTTTTTCAAAATTCGAAAGAGTTTTTAGTCCAAAGGGATTTAGTCCCGAAGGACTATTACTTTCGTTTTGCGATTTTGCGTCGATTCACTCTGAATGCCCGTTTCACTTTTCAAATAGTTGCCACTAAATGTTATCGCTCTGCATTAAATTTTAAAAAATGAAAAGTCTGCATAAATGTATGCATGTTTCTCGCATTGTGATAAAACCTAGAGCCATCGAATTTTGAATGACGTAATCCTACTGCGAATATGGGCATCTGGAAGCCCTAATTTCGAATTTGAAATTTGCTTTATGATCGATTTTATGTTTTGTAACATTTCAACGAATTTCTGATTAACAAACTAAATGATTTCAAAGCGAACAATGGCAACACTGTACGGAAAAAAAAAACATTTTTATCTCCAGCGCACGAGACTTATGGAAATTCTAAAGATATGTTCATTTTAAAATGATTTTGAACTGAATTTTATGGTTTGAGTACGTAGTACATGATATTTAATAAAAAAAAGGTAGCACACGAAACGTTAAAAAAACGCGCCTTTGGACGTAATTTAAAATCTAAAATCTTTCAGATTTTTTTTAATGCTTTTTGATAAAATCGCAACAAATCGAGAATCCTCTGTCATTATATTGTCATTGTTGCTGATATATCACTGTTGCCATTGGTGCTGATATCAGCTATGTTGCCACTCGGAAAAATGACGGGATAATTCTGTGCAGTTGTTAAATTTAATGTCTCTCTTGGATATTGGACGTTTGCCTAGAGAAGGCAACGAGAATTTGGTTAATTTATTTATTAGGATAATTAATATTTGTATTAAGGGATATTGCTTATTCCTTTGCAATTTTTTATGTGTAATAAATTTTTATTGATTTTTTTATTAAAGTTCGTCTGCAGAGTAAAATTCTGTGCAGTTTTTAAATTTAATGCTTGTTGTTGTTCCCTTTAAAGGTATTTTTCCGGTACATTTTAAAGCCAGACAAAGGCTGGCCGCTTAGCGGCTGATAAGCAATAAATCCTAAAATTTTACATACTTACGTTTGCAACGAAAAACCAGCAAGTAAGTAGAAACAGTGAATTAAAGCTTTGCCTCTTTATTTTACGTTAATTGTAGCGTCAGAGTAAAGGCTTTTCAAAAAAAATATATGTAAAAGATGATTGTTATGTCAGATAAATTTTACAGTCAAGTTTTTTATAAACGCTGTGTACACTTTTGTGTGCTTTTAACGTAGGATTACTTCCTCCATAATGGTCTGATTAGAAAGCAAATACTAAGATGCTTTTTGAGATGTGCGCGAATGCTTATATATTCGAAACTACAGATATTACAATCAGTCTAAATAAATCATTAGATAGATGAAAGAGCACGTTAGCAACAAAATTAGTTTTAAAAATTGGACAAATGGTATACGCATAGTAACGCATCAAAAATAGCAAAATTTTGGTGAAGTCAAAGCTCCGTGCGCATGCTCGACCGTGTGTGAGTGGCAAGGTCGTCTGGTAGACAGCCAGTGTGTTCGGGTCAAAGAATATATAATGTTAAGAAGGAAAACTTCTGCGCAGCAGAGTGGCTCCTTCCCAACGTTGAGGGAAACAGCGAAATATCTGTCGGCAAAGCGCCAAAGGTCGAAGTTCGAAGGCCACGATTATCAAGAGTTCATAAAACGAATATAATTTTAAATTTCTTTAAAATATAAAGGAAAAGACCCTCAAGTAAATTCTTCCGCAAGTAAATTAAGTAATGGATTAGGTATTTTGAGCAAAAAAAGTACGAAAATCCGAGTTTAAATTATCGCGAAACGTCAAAGAAGAAACGTTTTGTCAAAAATCATTTCTTCTTAACACATGTTCCTCAATTTCCTGTACACAAGGCGGAGGGGGAAAATCTCACCCGAAGGTTCCGTCGCCAATTCCCTTTTCTAATTTTCCCTCCGCTTTCCAGCGGCATAATATCAAACTGGTTTGCATTATGCCTATGGAATCTTTCCTTCTTTACATAGACGTTCTTTGTTCGGATGGTGTTTGCTATTCACCGAGTGTCAAGGCCGTCTAGTAGATAGTCACGCGTAGACAGTCAGCGTGTTCGGGTGGTGTTTGTTGTATTTTATACGATATGAAGAGACATTTGGTTTTATGAAACATCATTTTAATCTCAATATGATGTCAAATAACTGTCCAAGTACATTTGATAATTCATTTATAGATTTAACATTTACTAGAAATGTAACTCTAAATATCTTAAATTATGCACCTTATTTCTCTTATCATCAACCAATTTCACATAGGGCTAGTTTGAATGAATATATGTAATAAATAAAAAATACAGTAAAATGAAATATATGTGTGTGTAAAATATTTTGCACGCTTTATTTGTTTTATAACATACTCACACTTCTGTTAGTAATCCCAAGCAGTAAATACTTGTGGCTCATTAAACTGAAAGGGAGAGTCTGCTATCAATTTTTACTATTAAACTTTTGTATTGCTGTTAAAAATCTCATAGTCATCATCTGTAATGTATTGCTTCATTTGAAGAATAAAATCATCATTTAGCAATGGATGATTGAGCTATTGCTGTAACTGACTCAATCTGCAATAGTAACTGAGAAACATTTTTTTCAGCTAAGTGGAATTAAAAATGTTGAAATATTAAATTGCAATACACTATCTATTCCTTAAACAGCGTTTAGTTTGTCCTTTAATAGATTGCAATCGGTTAGCGTTCAGGGAAAACTTAATACCAGGTTTCGTATTAGCATGTGAAGCAACGAGCTTGGTTAAACTAATATATAGCATGATATTAGGTTAATATTGTAATACAATACTTTACTCCTTATCACAACATCTATTAATCAGATAGATATAAAGGTACTTTTATACTACAGACAACTTGTGAAAATAAAATGCTCCAGATATTGATGATATTAAGGCAAATATTAAAATATAATATTTTACTCCTTATCGTACCATCTATTCATCAGACATAAAGCTGCTTTTATACTATAGATTCTTTGTGAAAATAAAATGCTCCAAACATTGCAAGAAGTAGAATCTTTAAAGTTCGACAGTTTAAGCGTGATCGATAAGTGTGGATCAGGTGCACTAGCCTCCTGCATCTTGCGTTTGTGAACAAATGTAAATATACTTTACAATAAACATCCTGCATTCAATCAGAAATATGCCAAGAGTTTTGTGTTTTGAAAAGATGTCTTTTCTTTATCAAGTCTTATGACTAATATAAAAAAGAGCAGTTAGAAAACTTCTGTATTCTTAATAAAAAAATTTTAAATTTTGAAATATCTGATTGCTCAAAATTCAGGTATGTGTGGCTTATACTTAATAAATGCTCCTTCGTTTCCAAATTTAAATATAAATATATATTTGTATAAAATTTTAGGTGAGTAGTACAGATGCAGTATATGAATTGGCATAAAATGACATGTGGATAAATGGAATCGATTAAAATTAATACCATTAGCTTGACTCTCATATTGAATTGCATGTAGACAAATGATTTATTTTAAATAGCATTAAGAGACGTATGAGAGAAATTTCTATGTGTATTATAATTAAAATTGTTATGAATCAAGAAATTGTCTATTAAATTCCAAATCACAATAGTACTCCGATTTAATCACGCTCGAGTTATAAGCACCCTTTACATAACAGCTTTTTTTTAACGATTTCGGCTGGAAACGTATAAATCGAAAGACAGTTGTGCTACATTCTACGTAAAAGACTCATAAAAGAACAATGTATGTTTAAAATGTAAAAGAGATTGATATTAAGTAAATCTCCCCCCTCCGAAAAAAAGGAAAAGATTGTTAGCATTTTATAATATAGCTGCAAGTTTTTGCAAATATTTGATTCCCCATTTCGTCATAATATTTTTTGCACAATTTTAAGGTATTATGCATTACTTTTATTTGTTGCTTCTTTATATATAATTTTGTGTTTATTTCTGTCTATTTTACTGAATTATGAATTGGGCCACTTCTTATACATTTATGTATTTATTTCATAAGCTATTCGATCCCTCCATCCAGCATGCCTTCGTGGTATAACGGTAGCACACTCGGCCCGTGTTCGAGAGGTTTGAGCCTTGGCGAAGGCAGTGCTAATTTTTCATGTCTCCTGTTTCAAAAGAAATTAATGACTCAACAGTGGAATCCAAACTGGCGATTGGGTCCTTTAATCTCCAGTCGCCCTTTAAAAGCGGGGAGTATACATGGTATTTTCTCCCTTCTTCCAGCATGCCTTCGTGGTATAACGGCAACACACTCGGCACGTATTTTGTAGATCCAGCTTCGAGTCACGGTGAAGGCATTACATTTTTCATGCCTCCTGCTTCAAAATAGCCTAATGAGTCTACACATGCGTTGCATTACAAATATTTTATATGAATCGATTGACATTTTATTTGTAAAGTTAGCACAAGATATCGCAAGATAACTATAGATATGGGCATAAGCCATTCTGATAGGTCTTGACGATAATTTGGTAATTTCGCTAGTTATGTTAATAACATTTAATGATTTCACCCCAACTTGGCAGCGGTCTGGAAATTTTCGAAGAACACACTTTCGGTCCAATCTTTTTAAATCTTTCAGAAGGTCTTATCATCTACTTTGAGAGGATCTATAAATAGAAATATGTAAGCTTCTGTCAATTAATTTACTTCAGAATTAACACTATTGAGCTTCCTGTGCGTAACAATACTTTGAGTGTTGTTTTGCAAGCGAGTTTGATGATCTGCGATATTCCTTGCAATGCTGAGATGAATTTTTTTCTGCTTGGGTTATTTATAACTGCCCTTTTTAGACTGCCAATTGCTGTTTACTTAAATAAAGATTCAAATCTTCCAGATCGTCTGGTCTAGTTATTTAAAGTAATGTCTACGATCACATAGCAGACTATAATAGTATGTAATTAAGTTTTATTTAAAACTGATTGAAACGCTTTTTAATATTCTGATGATTATGAGTCAAAGGAATAAAAGTATCTCTCTATCTACCTATCTATTTATTTATCTGTATATCTCTACATATTTATATCTATTTATATCTATAATATCTTTCTATATATATCTACCTATCTATTTATATCTATATCGATATATATATGTATGTGTGTGTTTATGCAAGATAAAAATATGTAAACCCAAATTATAATTTAAACTAGTGGTAGCCCCAAATTCCCCCACTGCATTCTAAAAATCGCAATAACTTTTCTGGACTGCATCATTTCTAAATCAATCCATCGTGCATGGCTTGCGTAACGCTGATGACGTAACCAATACGAACTTGATCTCAAAATTTCGAGAACTGAAACTTATCTAATTTAAACCCAAACCTTCTCCTGGTCAGCCTCCGTATTGGATAACTACGCATTTTAGGTTTCAGCTGTCTTACTGTCAAGACGCTACTTTTGCTTCAAGTGTTTGTCCTCTTTCTAAATGCGAACTAAAGTCTCCCCAGAATATGACGCAGAGAACCATCGTCAATGCATTGTAGCTCTCTTCAAGTCATCTTATTACCAGACCTTACAATTGATTGCAAGACCATTGCACCGGGGGCCATCGGAGCCCGGCTTCTGTACTTTCCAATTTTTGAGATAACTAATAAATTTAGCCGGAGCGCTCCGGGGCTCTAATTGAAAAGGCTCGGCATTTCATTTCCGGATGTGTATTATAATTTCAACAGACAAATCTTATTTTATGAATAAATATGTCTTAAAAATCGATTCTTGCTTCTGAATGTAGACCTGCCCTTTACCTGCCCTTCTTACTTCTGAATGTAGACCTGCCTCGGACACAAACCTCAGGCAGAGTTTGAAACTTTCAAGGAAAGAAAAGTCCCAAACCACAAATCATTGGCTTTTTTTCCAGAAAGAGCAGAGAATATATGACAAATGTAAAATTGGGTACTTTTTTTCCCTTTAAGAACTAGGAATGAAGACTTTAATCGTAGATGTGGCCACGCTAGTGACGTTTCACTGCATAGCTCCTGTAGACTTTTTGTACGATGTAACCGAACGCTGGAAACCACTACTGTCACTTCTGCAGACGTCTTACGTTTATTTTCACGTTATTATCGGATCGAAGTAAAGGAAAATTTCTGTTTGACGGCTAGAAATATATCCATAGGGCATTCCGATTAGAAAACCTTGGACTCTTCCCTCTGTACTTTTAAAGCTACATTTTTCTATTTAATTTTCCTTCCTTACCCTCATACTTTTCTCAGAATTCCTACTATTCATTTTAATCGTTTTATAATTTTTTATTGGTGTGCTGCAAAGAAGAATATTTTTTTAATCTCTGATCCTTTGAAATAAGACATTATACACATAATCAGAGCTTAAATTCAGATGGAGATCGGCTGAACTAATTATTGCTTCTGAGTAGAATTGTAACTCGAGCCGGAGCCCCAACTAAGACAAGGACCGACAATTTTTTTATTTAACTATTTATAACTAATTTAATGATTTATTAAATTTCTTAAATTAAATTTCTATTTATCTATTTACATTTCTTTTAATTTTAAATAAATTACTAAATTATTTTAAATTTAGTTATTTTATTATTTATATTTCCCTTCCTTTTTGACACTCTTCCATAGAGCTCCGACTCTTTTAATTATAGAAATTAACTCCTTCTTACTACACTTACACACACACAGATATACATAAATGTTAAAGTGTATAGAAAATATTCAAATGAAAATTATCTTCTACGCAATGTGAAATGGAATTTCGAAGGCAAATTTGCATAAGAGAATTATTGCTGCGTCCATAGAAAGATGCCATCTTATCAAGGGGAACTGGAACCTCCCCATACAAGCATCAACAATTTACGAGAAGAGCGTTACGTCACTTAGCAGGTCTTAAAAAATCCCTTTCCAATTTTACATGTGTCTTCGGCCGGCCAACCGGTATAGCGGTTAGCGTAGCTGACTGCCATGCCGAAAGCCCGGATTCGAATCCCGGAGAAGGCATGGATGTTTGTAAATGCATGGTGTCCGTGCGGCATGGGGGCAATTTAAATATGCGCCGGCCTGAAAGTGATCTCAAGAGACTGGTGGTAGGAGAAGAGAGGAGAAATAATTTTGGACTCGTCCCCCTGGCGTGCATTTCATCAAAATTGGGGTTGGAACTGAGCTAAATCGAACTCTCACCTGTAAGGTGCTCAAGGCTGTTGCCAAAAACAGGCGTAACCTTCCCTCCTTGCCACGAGGAATTTCGTGGGCTTGGGCTGACTATATGTCAGACAAGTGAGCATTAGCAACAACAACAACAACATGTATCTTCAATTTTATAATATCTAAATTTTAATTTGAAAATTCGGGTATATGAAATAATATCGCGACGCGAGGATAGACTATTAATTACAACTAATTAAAAAATAACAGTCATACAGAACAATATTTAATATTAAAAAATGGAAAAAGCATAAAAAATGGAAATAATAACAGGATGCAAATGAAAAGAAAGAATTAAACGAACAGAAGTCATTTAATCATGAAATGTTTTACGTATTAATAATTTTCTTCTTGTTTTCCTCACATTTTCTATTTAAAAACAAAATTATTCCAAATATTTCCTAGCAATATTCTGCTGAAAATTGATACAAGGAACAAAATCGTCAAAAAAACAGACAAAAATTAAGAAATTTAAAACCAATTAAATGAAGACTCAAAAGAAATGGAATTTAATACCAATAAATTTTAAAATTCCCTATAACTACGTAAAACAAGAATAAAAAAATGTGAAATTCTAAATTACAAAGAACAGGGGAAAAAAAGACAAGAGGCAGAAAAAATACAAAAGAAGAGGCATTCAATCAAATCTGATATAACATTATCAAGAGGTGGATATATGAGAATCAGTTACAGTCCTCGTTCCACTTGAAAACTTCTCCTTTTCTGTATTCAAAATTAGCTGATGAACCATTCTGAAGTATTTAATTGTAAGAGTTCACCCGAAAATTTTGAAAACATATATATGTATAAATTATTTAGGAATTAAATGTTGCGAATATGAGATTTTTAGTTTCTGTATATTACATGGAATAATAGAAGGAATGAACAAAATTCGGAATATACATTAGGCTGTAGAATTTAGCGAACAAAGAATAAAGACATATCATTGTTTTCTTTGCTTTCGAAACCAAATGATATTTTAAGACAATCTGCGCTCTCGCATTAGTGAGATTTTTAATTTCATCGCCTAATAATACCTTATTAATTTTCATCTAAGGCCCACAAAATTAAAATAGCTTTGTTCTTTGTGCACAGGTTTCCATAGTTTCAAAATTAAATTTATTTCTTTTCATTTCAAAATTTTGACATGATTTTCTAAAAAGTATACTTTCGTAAGCTGTGCGTTTACACTTAATAAGAAAAGGTTTATGCCAGTAACTGACTCAGCTTTTCTATGTTCCTTTGTATCAACATTTTTTTTTTAAATTTAACGAATGCGCTGAGTGAACGTTTCTATTCTGTCATGCATGCAGAATTTTATTATCAAAATTTCGATCACCTTTACATATTAAGTAAGCACAATAATAATTAAAGGAGTAATTACGCTGAATTCTGATAACCTTAATTAGGGTAGATTCCTAATGAAAGAAGCTTAAGTTCCTTTTCCTTTCCCTGTCTGGTAGTTTAAATATGAATCACATTTTCTTAAATTCAGTATAATGCAACCAAGATAGGAAATTCTAATTTTTTAATAATCTGTTTTCTATTATAGTAATTTAACTTTATGACATTACAATGACTGTATAAAAAATCAAGTATCCGCGTTCATTATTAAAACAGTTAACACATTTTGGTTTTTTGCAATAGTACTGGTTATTTACGTTCAAGGCATGTCACCATGCAAATTCTTTTACATAATTACTGAAAGTTCAAATTGGTCCTTAACAGAATGAAAAGGAGAAGAATGGAAAAATAAGCTGTTTATGATTTCGAAGAGAAATTCTATTTTTTCTTCGTGTTAAAATTTAATTAAATATTGCCGATGTCACATCAGAAATTAGAATACAGAGCGCGTGCTATGATTAAGGAATGGCGATAGAAGTTACAAATTTTTGTAATCTTATAAGGAACGTAAGCATTCCTCTGTGCTATGTGTCGCTGTGTAAGTTGTTATCATGACTAGCTGGATGGACATGGTTCGATTCCCGGCAAAAGTTCAGCTGACGTTTTATATTTCATGTTTATGATAAGCAGAAGAAAAAGCATGAGAACACTAATGCTGCCAGACGAATCGTTGGCATTTGAAGCCATGCTTTTTTTTCATATCTTTAATAATACCCGTATAAAATAAACAACACAGCTCGCTTATAACGAGCCCTGAAAAGATGGGAAGTCGCATTTAATAAGGAAATCTGAAATACTTGGTTGATGCAATGTTAAGTCTAGGGAAGCATAAATTGCTTTTAACGAGCAAACCCCAACTAGAGCGAACAATAGTTCTGTGATTCTTAAAATTTCTGTTGACTTCCATCTTTCCAGTTCATCTAATCCTTTCTTGAAAAAAAAATTTTTGAACATTCCGAAGTCAACTGAAAGTTAGTGATGAGTCATAAATGTTGCTCACATGTCACGGCGGCCTCTTTTATCTTGGAGTAATATCAGGATTGAATTTTACCATCAAATTTTACACGTGTTATCCAATCTTTGGACCAAGGGATCATCAGAAGTTTTAAATAAAACTTTCGTAAGCATTGGTGATTTTTATGCTTCTGGATAGAAGAGAAAAATACGAACAAGCTCAAATGCTAATGTAAACGTATTCGAAGCGACACATTTAATGAATGATGCGTGGCAGAACGTTTTATCAGTGTGCACTGCCAGTTGCTTCTGCAAGGCTGGACTGGACATTTCTCAAGAGGGTCAAATCAGTGAGGAAAAAAAAATAGACGTCTTGAAAAATTTGGAAATGGGTAGAGAAGAATTTTAAAATTAAGTATCTGTTGAAGGAAATGTTATCGCCTTTCAGATACCTACGCCTGAGGGTATTGTGGAGACATTAGGATTTTTGAAGCAGGACATGTGAGAAACGAGCAATGCCCTGGCCGGGACTCGAACTACGGACCTCTCAAGTATGCGTCGAGCGTGCTGACCAATGCACCGCGAAGGCATGCCAAAAAGGCTGGAGAAATACCTTATGTACTTCCCCTTTTAAAGGGCGACTGGGGATTAGGAGACCCAATCGACAAATCCTGGTGGAAGAGAATCATCATCCACCACCCTTTAGCTCGAGCGCCATTGTAGCGCCATTAGGATTTTTTTGAAGGTAGGATGGCATGAAAAATAAGCAATGCCCTCGTTATCCTGGTGGAAGAGAATCATCATCCACCACCCTTTAGCTCGAGCGCCATTGTAGCGCCATTAGGTTTTTTTTGAAGGTAGGATGGCATGAAAAATAAGCAATGCCCTCGTCGGGACTCGAACCACGGATCTCTCGAATC
>KK112299.1:92414-108885 GCA_000611955.2 Stegodyphus mimosarum | reverse complement strand
CCGCTCCCAAAATACACATTGGCTTTTGATTGCTTAGAAAAACTTCAAACATATTTCGAAACCAGGGGTGCAAATGAAAGTGTTTTTCTGGCCAAGCGTCTTCTCCGAAAGGACAATAACACAAGGAAGAGACAATAAGAAAATTCAAAATAAATTTAAGAACTTCTTTTGTACTGTACAGGAATTAAAATAAAGTATTTATAATATAGTAAGTATGTATGAATTTTTATAATGCTTTCATGAAGCTGTTTTTTACAAGCACTCGGTTATAACGAGCAAATATTGCGGTTCATTCAAGCTCGCCATAAACGAGTTCGACTGTAATGCAGCGACGAAATGAAGTGGAATATTAAAATTGGAAAAATATGTAATTTAAACAGTTTCTAATAAATGCTCCAAATGGGGAACACTGGCAGGTGAACAGTAAAACCTGCAATAAAATCAGTGTTACTTACATGCGAGTCAAAGGAGAAATATTGCGAAACAAAACTACTGGTCATTTCTTTATCGTTGAAAGATCTCTGGGGGATAATCTAGCAGCTATCTGCTTACAATTTTATGCCGACTGAAAGTTTAGTGTCATTTTGAAAATATCCAGGAATGGAAAATAATGTTTACAAAAGACATAGACTCTCCATATCGTTGGTATCACGCCAGAAGATACCTCATATTGTTTCTGGAAAATATCTGAATGAACAAAAAAGGAAAATTGAAAATTTTCCTTTTCCAGATGCCACGTAGGCTGGGAATAGAGGATTTTGCATTTAATGTAATGGAGCCAAACCAGCATTTTCTCGAAATCTCGCCAGCGGGGTGCTTTTGTCTTTGGATACAGCACACGTTTTGCCTCATAACGCCAAGAAAGAGCCAAATGGATATAAATGGGCACTTATATTGAGTAGCTCTCACTTTTTTGTCTTCTTTTTGTGCTGCTTCCTTTCTCTTTTAAAGTTCGAAAAAAAGAGAAGAAATCTATATATACAAAAGTAAATATAAAAAAACCTTCGACACGCTATTTTTGTTTACTTCTTTTCTTAGTGGATAGATTGAAGGATATAAGGGAAGAGAGGGTGGGTATATGGGAGATGAGAAAGTAATTCTGGTCTAAAAAGGATTTGGATTCCTTATCGATTTTTGGACTTAAAAATAACGATTTTTCTTTACTTATCCTTATTTTAGAGAAGAAGTTTTTAAGCTTCAAAACTAAGCTGTACCACAGATTTTAAAATACGGAAAAATTTAATCCAGTTGTAATGATTTAAACTTTGGACTACCTTTAGTGAATTATGAAGCAGTGTTGGACTCTAATGAAGTATATACTTTTCTTTTTAGAGGGAATGGATGGGAGGGGATAAATGCAGTTTTTGATTTATATAAATTTTACATAAATTAATTGACAGAATTTTCACCATATTCATTTTGTTAGCAGTGTATATATGAAATTTTAAGCACAGAAAGGAATGCTCAAGTGTAAAATCTAATACACAAAATTTAATCCAGTATTAAAGATTAAATTTTTGTCTATCTTGAATGCATTATGATGTAGAATTGGAGAATCTAATGAGGCATATGTTTTTATTTTCTTTCTTTTTTCTTTATTTGCTGTCGTGGGGGCATGTCGCTTTTGATTTATATAAATTAAAGGAAAAGACCGATATGATAATCGTTTTATTAATAATTTGTGTACGAAATTTTAAGAAATAATAGAAATAATATAAAATGCAGGTATGAAATTAAATATTGTTTTTAATGCTTGGTATTCATGTTCGTTTATTATCCTATCTTAATCCAAAATTTTAGAGCTCTTACATTAACAAAAATATTTATTTTTTGTTTAGAACGAATGATTTCAAGCATTCAGTTTGATTACACAACGATGAGCTTCAGAAAATTACTACAAATTATCATCATGAAACCGTTACATAAAGTGCGATAGTCAAACGTTATTATAAAGTTATTAAATAAGTTTATATCAGAGTGAAATTGTGTTACGTTAGGAAAATATAGAGTGTTTACGGTAGTTTATAAATCATACACTTACGTTTGTGAAAATTGCAACACCATGAAGGACTTACGCGAGTGAGCTGAAATTTTCAGGAAATGCAAAGTAGCGCATGATATGCAAATGATTAGAATTGCAAATCCGTAGCGCATGCGTATGCTGAGCAGCGCCCTCTGAACGGCTGATGGATCCGAATAAATAGACGGCTGTAGCGAGGCGTGTATGGTTATCGGTGGTTATCTGCTAGTGGTAAACGTTAACTCAATCTGTTCTTATGCCTCGTCGACGAAAGAGAGCGAGATTTGAACAACTTACAGAGTTTGAACGAGGGAGAATCATCGGCCTTCGTGAAGCTGGATTGTCGTATCGTGCAGTAGCCTCTCGTGTGCAGCGTAACAGCAGCACAGTGATGCGCGTTTGGAAGCAGTGGACGGACGAGTGTCGGACAACTCGGAAATCCGGGAGTGGACCCCGAAATGTGACGTCAGCTCGCGATGATAGACACCTGGTCCGCATGGCGCGGACGGACCGTACAGCTTCCTCTAGACAATTGGCAGCACTGTGGTCAATAGCTACAGGTGTTTCATTGTGTGCTTCATCAATTCGTAGACGTCTGCTGCAGTGTGGACTGCGCGCACGGACTCCTTTATACAGGATCCCCCTAACGCACGACCATCGCCGCCTGCGGCTACAATGGGCCAATCAGCATAGAGACTGGCGTGCTGATTGGCAGCATGTCGTGTTTTCTGACGAATCCCGCTTTAATTTGTGGTACCATGATGGCCGCATTCGTGTCAGACGCTATGCCGGTGAACGCCACCTTCCGGAGTGCATTATCGAACGCCACAGTGGACGAACACCCGGAGTTATGGTCTGGGGCGCCATAGCATATCATAGACGATCTCAATTGCTACGAATTGTGGGCAATCTGAACAGCAACCGGTATATCCGTGAAGTTCTACAGCCCGAAGCTGTTCCCTTCCTTCAAAGCTTGCCAGGCGCTGTATTTCAACAGGACAATGCCCGCCCTCATACTGCTCGGATTGTTAAATCCTTCTTTGCAGCGCAGCAGGTACAGCTTCTTCCTTGGCCTGCGTGTTCCCCGGATATGTCGCCAATTGAACATGTGTGGGATGTCATTGGTCGGCGTCTTGCTCGTGATCCTCGTCCTGTTGCGTCTGCAGACGAACTTTGGGTACGCGTACAAACGATATGGAATGCTCTTCCTCAGTCAGACATTCAAACTTTGTTTGACTCCATGCCAAGTCGTGTAGCAGCACTTATTGCGGCGCGTGGTGGCCACACAAAATACTGATTCTGATCTCTTGTTCTTGTTTGTTTGCTTTGAACATTTAATCATTTGTTTTTACCACTACCACTCAACTGTGTATTAAATTGCATTCAATTAGGACGATTCCTTCTTGGTGTTGCAATTTTCACAAACGTGAGTGTAGATTTATAACTGCGAATTAACAAAAATGAGAACATGAATTTCTCGTAATTCGTAAGTAAAAGCAAGATTCCCATCAATAGAGATTTCAAGTGTTTTAGATAGGGAAATTTTGTTTTGACAAAAAAGTTTGTAAAATTTTAAGCACAAGTCTTTAGTCATTTATTTCTATATAAAATTAATATTAAGAAAATAAATATTTTAAATTTTATGAACTTTTACATACTAAGAAGTTTATAAAAGTAAAGATTCCATGTTTTTAAATAAGATACTTAGTCCAAAAAGCTTACTGCTGTGAAAAAATAAAACTCTTAATATTTTATGAATGCTAAAAAAACAGGTTTTTGATTATATTAAATAGATAAAATGTATTTACTCTCTCCCTCTCTTCCACAAGCTTTCGTGGTGTAACTGGAAGCATGATCGTTGCACATTCGGGTGGTGCGGAGTTTGAATCCCAAAGAGGATACTTCATTTTTCTAGGCTTCGAAAAATTCTAAAAGGATTCTGCAAGTGATGCCCAAAGTAAAGGATAGTGGACGAAAATCACCATTTTGTTGAAATTTTGACCTGTGATTGGGTAATTTATATCCACATTACTACGCGACGCTTAAAATGGCATAACGCTGATTAATTTTCAAATGATGCACTTAAGATTCATGCGTTGTAAACAGGTAGTAGTTTTAGAGCAGGGAGTGTAAGCAGTCAGATTAAAATCAGTATTAATAGGGACTATTGCCAAATTAAAGATAGAAGTTTGCTTTCATATCTGTTCATGTTGTCATTCATGTTCATTTCATGTTCAAAATATCCTACATATTTTGCTCCTTTAAAGAGAATGCGACTTGGCAATAGAAAAGCCATTTTAGAAATAAATAAATAAATTAGTGCATTAGCGACTGAAGATAAATATTCTGCAAACTATATATAACATACGCTTTTCAATTGAGTAAGAGAATGAATTTATTCAAGAACCTAGTCATTAGGTCACTTAATCATTAGGTGCATTTTGTTCATCAACTCTTTCATATCTTAAACATAGAAAATGATACAGAAAAATATAATTCTGAAGTGTTACAAAAGCGTAATATTATATAATATTTAAACCCAATGTCTAGTTCTTTTTTTAAAAAGATTAAGTTCGTATTCTCTCAAAATAAGTATTTAAAGTTCTTGAAATTTTCTCTCCAAATATTCATAAATACTGTCCTAAATTTTTCAAAAAAATAATTGTAAGAAATCACAGTACTTGAAATCCTTGCTTGAATATCATCACGTAATTTTTACACGTTTGAAAGTCTTTTGAAAAGTTGTTGCATTTAATAAAAAACAAAATTTGCAGGAATAACAGGTATGTTTTGAATTTATCAATGTTAATTTCGGTCTGGAATTAAAGAATCCTTTAAATTTTGAAAAAGCTGTCTGACATTCAGTTGTCCATTTATATGGAGAAGTTTTTAAGTATATTTATTAAAGGGTCTCTAATTTTTTACATAATTTGAAATAAATTTATGATGCATATTAATGCTCCCAAGAAATCTTCGAATTCTTTTGCATTTTTAGGAAATTGTAATTTTTAATAACCTCAATATCGCTTTACTGAGTTTATATTTTCCTGCTTGAACTTCATATCCCAGAAATTTTATTTTTTCTTTAGAAACCTGGTACTTGAATGTTTTAATTTCATGTTTTCGTTTTTCACACATATTAAATATTATTTTTAGATATTTCAAATATTATTCAAAATTTAAGTAAAATAATAAATGATGGCTTTAGAATATTTTAGAGCAATTTGAATTTGATATTTATTTAACATTTGTCTAAGGGTACTTTGAAACGCAGCTGGAGTATTTTTCAAACCAAGAAAGAATCTCTTAAATTCATTAAGACTAATATTTTTTATAAATGATAATTTTCAAGATCTTTTTCATTTAATTTTATATGAGAATAACCAGATCCTAGATTTAATTTCTTTTCACTGATCTGATGCTAGATCTGATGTTCGATTTAATTTCGCATTTGCTAACTGGTCTAGTATTGCAGTTAATTTAGATATGGTTCTGAATCTGTTTTAGTAATTTAATTAAGTTTATGTCTAAGTTTGTATTTTTACTCTTTTATAGGCAAACGTTACAGTGGCAGCATCGGGGCTGGATAATGGTATTATGATGCTGCATGTAATAATTTCTCTATTTAGTAACGCCTCCATTTTTTAAATCTCATTATTATTAGGAAATACTGTATGTGGTCGATAAGCTGAAGGAAGTTTTGAAGTTAATATTACTTTTTGAGTTTCAATACTAATACAACCCACATCATATTAATTTTCGGAAACATATTACTATAATTATTTAATAACTCTTTGAACTTGTCACTTAAACAGGAACTTTCACATTCATTTTTTCAACATTATTGAAACAGTCCTTTCCATTTCCATCATTTTCACATAAGAAATTATTCTTAAAAGTATTTCTTAGCTGCACATCTTTACTTATAATTCTCTTGAAACGGTATATTTCATAGTCAGTAAAATTCAGTTGCAAATTATATACAAAAACAGGAGATGAATACAACAATAAATAATTTAAATGAGAATTTACGATACAAAATATCCACCTTTACTTAATCTTCCATGTGTGCGTGACAATGTAATTAATTTAGTATGAGTAAGACTTCCAAATAATGACAATAACTTTAGTAAATTTTCCGTTTCGAGAATTTCAAATTTATCAATGCAATGTGAAGTATCTTCAGAAAATACATTAACCTGACTACCTATATCTATAACACATGGCAGGAAAGTTATTATTCCCTACCTTAATATAAAGTTTTGTCATTAGGATGGGAGTGAATTACAATTCATTGCTGGGCATTGCGAATTTGAATGTTTCAGTGCTGGGGGCTGAACGTTTCCCCAAATCTGATTTTAGGAAGTAAGTTCTAGGATAGAATGGTTTTGGAGTATTATGTCTTAGATAAATAAATATGGACTAGGTGTCGGCCTAGGAATTTTAAATCTTGGGATAGTACTCGTTCTTTCCTGTTGCTGAGGTGAGCTTGACAAAATTTTTATAATGCATTAAAATTAAATTATGGAGTAATATTAAAATTACTCAACAAATTAAAAATTATTTTAAACAAATACAGAATTATTACGCTTTTAAACTGGAACAATAACACTATTCACAGTTTTATATTCTTCCATTGAAACTTCAGAACTAATTATAGAGGCAAACTATAAGGAGTTCATGGCATAAATTACATTCTTGACGACGAAAATAAATTCGATTCGCTTCACTTGAAGATATTTATTTGAGGAATGTAATGCTCAATTGATGGAAATTCTAAGCAAATAAATTTCTCGAGCATCACCTTAGATAAATACAGATGTTACGTAAGCTGCAGCAAGGCACAGCTGCGTTATATCTGTTCATTAATGCATCAATTAGTTTGTTATTACCTTGACCCTGAGTGGTGAGTCAGAAGTGAACTGCTACTTAATGCCATCAATAAACGGCGACAGCTATCCACTAGACTTTGAACTGTAAATAACTTTACTATTTTTATTTCTATTTTTTCTTGTAGATGGGGCAGATGCCTGCTTTCCCGCGTATGTGATGGATCCTTAACTTTGCTCGTGCTGATTTTTAGCGTTCTACTAATTCTAATTTGCATTGTGTATAATTTTCTAGTGTTTCATAGTTGTGCTCTTATTCAAGATGTATATGAAGATGTATCCTGCTGTATAATAAAAGGGCTATTCCTCAAGAAGCACGTGCATCACCCAGGTAGTTAAAATTTATTTCTTTTTTACCAAATATTGAAGGTACGACTATAAAAGATGCTCACTGTGTCCTATAATTATTAAGGTTTATACATAAGTAGACTCACTGTGTTTAGTTATTATTAAGATTTAAATATGTATATATTAAAAACCTGTACAGAACAACCGTTGACGGGTAGTCTCGGCGTAGTTCTGATAATTTTGGTTTTGGTTTCGTGACAAGTGGCGTCCGCGACAGGACGCAGTGAGGTTATTGTTAGAATTATTTTATTTAATGTTAGTGCTTAAAGGGTATTTTGTTTAAAGTTAGTTTAAAGTTAGCAGTGAGGTTACTGTTAGGATTATTTTATTGAATTGTATTTTGTGAATCAAAGCGGGTATAATTGCTTGTTTTATCATGGACACTTTAACTGTAAAACACGGGGGATTGCGTTCTTCCTTTACCAAGACTGTTAATGTTTTGAAAAACGAAATTGGTAAGGAGGATTTTTCAGAAGGAATAATTAAAGATAAATTTACAAAGTTGCAAATGTTACAGAAAGATATTGAGGAACTTGACGAGCAAATTTTGAATTCTATAATTTCGTCTGATGCAACGCCTGGAAAAGTTAAGGATGAAAGGGAAGGCTGGGATATCTATAAGGACGAATTTATTACCATTTCGCGCTTAGTTAGTGAGAAGTTAGGTGCCTTAGAACAGGTGAATTTAGAAACGCGGTCGCAAGGTAGTAATTCGCCTCGTAATATTAGGTCGTTTAAGCTCCAGAAAATTGAGCTTAAGAAGTTCGATGGAGAGTTACTGAACTGGCTTCCGTTTTGATCTCGGTTTGAGAAAATACACGAGGACCCTGATTTGCACGAAAGTGACAAATTTCAGTATCTTGTGCAAAGCATGAAACAAGGAACGCGCGCTAGAGACTTTATTGACAGTTACCCAATGCCTGCGAAAAATTATTCGAAAGCTATTAGTTCCGTTCTCTTAAGGAACGTTTTGGTAGACATGACTTGTTAATTGAGGTATACGTGAGAAAGCTTTTAAAGTTAATTGTAACAAATGTTCAGGCAGGGAATAGGAAAAAATTAACGTTGCCGCAAATATTACATAAGATCGAAGCGGTTTAATTCAGCTAAGAGTTCTCGAATCTTTAGGTATTAAAACGGACAATAATACTTGTTGGTTATATCCTATGGTAGAATCATGCCTCTCGGAGGAAGTCCTCAGAGCCTGGCAAAGAAGCTTCCTTTTTGGAGAGATAAACGAAAGTACGGATATTTCTCGCCTAACTAATTTGATGAAATTTTTAAGATGCGAAGTTGAAGGGGAAGAACGGCTTAAGTTAGCGAGGAGTGGATTTGAAAGTTTTGGGCAGAAAGACAAATATTGCAATAAATCGAATGGTTTAAAATAGATGTATCCTGCTGTATAACAAATGGCTATTCCTCAACAAGCACGTGCATCACCCAGGTAGATAAAATTTATTTCTTTTTTACCAAATATTGTAATAAATATTGTAAATCTAGACGAGCACCTTCTCTTAATGACTGCTTAGTAAGGGGACCAAATTTAATCGAAGAAATACCTGCCTTATTATTAAGGTTCAGAGAGAAACATATAGGAGTTACGGCAGATATAAGACGCGCATTCTTACAAATTGAACTAAAGAAAGAGGATCGAGATGTTTTAGGTTTCCTTTGGCGGGAGAATGATAAACTCGTAAAAGTGTATCGCTATACAAGGGTAGTGTTCGGGGTTAGATCAAGCCCATATCTTTTAGGTGCTGTCATTTCGTTCCATTTGTCTGGGGTGTCTGCCGAACTAAGTCAGGTAGCAGAAAAGCTTCGAAATTCTTTTTATATCGATAATTCTGTCACATCTCCTGATACAGAGGAAGAGTTGAAGGATTTTATGGAAAAAGCAATAGACATTCTAGCAGAAGCTAAGATGGATCTAAGGATGTGGATATTCGGTCCTATAAACGAAGTTAATAAAATTTCGAGCAATGATAATTCGGAACTTATTTCTAAGAATCCGATTTCAGTCTTGGGTGTTCTATTGGATAGAAGGGATGATAGCCTTTGTATTCATTTTAAGCCTGTACCGAATGTAGACGATCTGTCAAAAAGACAGATTTTGTCTTTAACACTGGGGATTTTCGATCCTCTAGGATTTTTAGCTCCTGTGTTATTACCGACTAAGTTATTGATACAAGAATTTGGGCTACTAAAGCGGATTGGGATTCTCGACTGTCAGAAGAGGTTAAGCAGAAATTTTTGAAATGGTACAGTGAGTTACAGATCCTGACAGATTTGAAAATATCCCGCAGAATAGGATATGGAAACAAACAAACTTGGACTTTGCATGTTTTTTGCGATTCGAGCCAGACAGCTTACGCGACCGTGATTTTCTTGCGTTGCGAAAACAATGGTGACATCTATGTAAATTTTCTGGCTGCAAAATCTCGTGTTGCACCTTTAAAAAAGATGACAACACCACGTCTTGAACTTTTAGCTTGTATTTTAGGAGTACGGCTAGCTAAGTATGTTGTAAAAGCATTATCTTTGGGCAAAATTGAAACACATTACTGGTCTGATTCCATCACAGCTCTTCATGGATCAAACGTAATGATCAATGGGGAACTTTCGTGGGAAATCGTGTCAGAGAGGTTTGCACACTTTCAAAGGCGAAACAGTGGTCTTATGTGCCAAGCCAGTTAAATCCAGCTGATATACCATCTCGGGGTTGTACCCCTCATCAAATTCTAAAGAATTCATGGTGGGAGGGTCCTAACTGGTTAAAAGATCCGAAGGATAGGTGGCCGCGCCTCGAAATGAAACCCAACGAGGCATTAATTTCTTCAGAAATCAGGAAGAAGGTTGAAGTATTAAACGTTGGTTTAAGTACTGATACCCCTAAGTGGTATGAAAAATATTCTAAATTTTCGGCAATTGTAAGAATTTTAGCATGGGTTCTGAGATTTGTTAGAAGCTGTCAGGCAAAATCTATAAATAGCGAAAAATTCTTGTCTGCAGCCGAGTTAAAAGCTTAAAAAGACACTTTGAGTCTACTTGTTGATGAATTTGGATTTAAATATCCAATTTTGCTTCCGTCAAAGCATCACATTGTGCATAGTCTAGTTCTCGAGTACCATAAAAGGAACTCTCATGCTGGTGTTGAAATGCTCATGTCCATGATTAGAAAAGAATACTGGATTATTTCAGCCAGACGGACGATTAGATCTATAATTAAGAAATGCATTATATATAATAGATTCACAGCAAAATCACCTTCAACAATGCCTGTTCATCTACCTTTGGACAGAGTACGGGACTCTCGAACTTTCGAAGTCACCGGAATTGACCTGTGTGATCCTCTTATTCTTAGGAACAAGACTAAAGCCTGGGTGATGCTGTTTACATGCGCAGTCTATAGAGAAGTCCATTTGGAGATTGTGACATCTTTAAGTGCAGATTGCTGTGCACGCGCGTTGAGAAGGTTCATCGCTCGACGAGGCCGTCCAACAGTTATCTATAGTGACAACGGCACGAATTTTATCGGTGTCTCTGGTGAATTGAACCAAATTGAGTGGCAAAAGTAGCTGCTCTTGAAACTCTAAATCCAGTTGAATGGAAATTCATTCCCCCAACCTCGGCCTGGTGGGGCGGTTGGTGGGAGATACTAATTCGCATAGTAAACACTCTAGTTGTTCGAGTTCTTAGTAAGTCATCTGTTACCTATGAGGAACTGCTCACAGTTCTTTGTGACGCGGAAGCCACTGTGAACAACCGCCCATTTACCTACATCTCCAACGATGCAGATGAATTGAGGCCTTTAACACCATCCAATTTTCTCCACGATATTAAAGAGATTGGAACAGCTGATCTGGATCACTTAGATAGGAATAAACTGTTAAAAAGAGAACGATATTGCCAAGAACTGCGCGAACAATTCAGACAGAGATTCCGGAAAGAATACTTAGGACAGTTGGTACAAAAAGCTGGCACATCAGACAAAGTTTTCAAAATTGAAGAAGTGGTACTTGTTGGCTTCGAAAATCAGAAGAGACTTAATTGGCCACTTGCAGTGAATGAAGAACTGTATCCGGGTAGAGATGGCCATGTCAGAGTCGTCAACGTCAAAACTCCACTTGGTCACCTCGTTCGGCCAGTTCAAAAGGTTTACATTCTAGAAGTTGAGCCTTCTGGGGATCCAATTATAACAGATTAACATCCTGTTAGTAATCCACCAGCAACATCACAGAGTGACAGTTTAATTCAGAATGATGTTCCAGCTGCTTCACGGACATCGAGAAGCGGTAGAATGATAAAGATGCCGGAGAGACTGGGTTTCTGAACTTAAGAGTTTTGTTGATTTACCTCAAAGTTGGTAAATCAAGGTGGGATATTGTTACGTAAGCTGCAGCAAGGCACAGCTGCGTTATATCTGTTCATTAATGCATCACTTAAGTTTTTATTACCTTGACCCTGAGTGGTGAGTCAGAAGTGAACTGCTACTCAATGCCGTCAATAAACGGCGACAGCTATCCACTAGACTTTGAACTGTAAATAACTTTACTATTTTTATTTCTATTTTTTCTTGTAGATGGGGCAGATGCCTGCTTTCCCGCGTATGTGATGGATCCTTAACTTTGCTCGTGCTGATTTTTAGCGTTCTACTAATTCTAATTTGCATTGTGTATAATTTTCTAGTGTTTCATAGTTGTGCTCTTATTCAAGATGTATATGAAGATGTATCCTGCTGTATAATAAAAGGGCTATTCCTCAAGAAGCACGTGCATCACCCAGGTAGATAAAATTTATTTCTTTTTTACCAAATATTGAAGGTACGACTATAAAAGATGCTCACTGTGTCCTATAATTATTAAGGTTTATACATAAGTAGACTCACTGTGTTTAGTTATTATTAAGATTTAAATATGTATATATTAAAAACCTGTACAGAACAACCGTTGACGGGTAGTCTCGGCGTAGTTCTGATAATTTTGGTTTTGGTTTCGTGACAATAGACTTGAACATAATGCTCAATCACTGCATATTCCGAGAACACATTTTCCTCTCTAAAGTCAACTAATTAGCTCTGAGTTGCAGTAGGTAGGTAGGTAGGTGACGGAAGACGGGGACGCCTGATGGCTACCAGAGATAAACAGGCATGTGTCCCTCGCCTTCCACTATCTAATGACAACAATTCCCTATGGCCTCAAGAGACCACACCGGGAGCTTATTCAGAGCGCAGGAGTTTACATGGCCAAACAGGGGCGACTTATTGACATTGCTTGACTAATTACATAATTACAGGTATGAGACTTGTGGGACGGATTTACAGATGAGGGGCTCAGAGCTGAGTACTAAATATATGAAAATACAAAAACATAAAAATGTACAGAAAACACACACATACACACACACAAAAAAAAAAGAAGAGATGCACTTGATTAACACTGAAGACTTATGACAAATAAACACACTTAAGAATAATAATATTAATAATATACATATGCCACATGTCAGATACATATTTGGCCTCATGGACCACATATATTGTACATTGTGGGGTGAGTTTACAGACGAGGGGCCATGATGTGGGATTAACATGTGTTGCTGGCATTGATATGGGGGACATGGTGAGGTCCCGGCGAATATGTATTTGTGGAGTGCATAGGTTGCTGAGTATGTAAGCACGCTACATGTTAGTAGCACAGGGGGATGTGCATGTTGACTTCTGTGAGTGGCGGACGTTGTGGGATTATGCAGCGTCGCATATATCTTGGCCCATAGCTGCGAGCTGGTCAATGACCTTACAGATTTTATTGATTGAAGGTTTGTTTTTAATAAGGAACCGTTGAAAGGCGTCTGTAGGAGGAGTGGGATGCTTAATGTGGTTGTTTGCTGTGAGTGGACAAGAGTAGATGTAGTGTTCTGGTGATCCAAGTTGGCCGCATACGCAAGCATCTGTAGTGGAGATGTTGTGCCTATAATAATACGCTGGATAGGGGCCATGCCCCGTTATGAACCGGGTGAGTTGGGGTATAGCTATGAGGCGTGATGGAGAGACTTTTGGTAGGAGATTGTAGGTCCGTCGTCCGGTGTCACACGCGTTCCAGTCCTCTTGCCATTTTTTGAGTAAGTCTTCTTTGAGAAGCCTCTTTAGATGCGATGGTGGTGCACGGATATGGATTTGCTGAACTTCAGAACTGGTGGCGGCTTCTTTTGCTAGGGTGTCTGCTGCCTCGTTTCCATCGAGACCAGCATGCGCCCTGACCCAAGTGAGCTGAATGTGTTGCTGGTGGTTGACGGAGAGTAGCTTTTGGATTTCGGAGATAATTGGGGAGGTGTGGCTTAAGTTTTGAATTGCCAGGAGTGAAGATTGGCTGTCTGTACAAATGCATGCTTGGTGGTAGCCGTTATTTAGTATGTTGTTGGTGGCGTTGAGGATGGCCAAGGCTTCTGCCTGGAATACACTTGAAAGTTCGCCTTCATAGGCATTTGCAATTACCAGTGTTGGCTAGTGAAATTCGCATTATTGCATTTCACTAAGAGTTAAGCTTCCCTCGCCGTCCTACTTAGAATTAAGTCAGGGAATTGAATTTGTTAACACACTTTATTTTCATATTATTTTAGTTCAGCCCAAGTAGTGGCTTACTCTCAATTTGAAGAGTTGTAAATATTTGAATTAAAGGGTCACTTTTAAACCCTCCTTCTGACTTTGTAGTTCTTCAACACTAAAGGACATAGCCTAGATCTGCTCACTGTCCTCCACATAAGGTTTCACAGTTTATGCTCACGAAGAAGGTCAAGAGATTGAAGGAGAAACCTTATAATGTCACAATTAATTTCACTCGTTACAACTTTTGAACTTGCAGATACTTTTCCGTTGGGATTTCACAAGACAGCTAAATAATATCCTGTAGACTAAAATCTGTAACATTATATGAAAATATCTTAATGATGTGTATATACAAAGCTGACATTTTACAATGATGATGATTGTATACTGATGATGTACATTGATGATTTTACATTGATGATGATTTTTCTGCATATATACAAAGATGACATTTTACAAACAGCCACACGAATAATTTTATTTCTCGATAAAACAAGACTTGAGCTGTATATCAGGTTCACCCATTATCATGGGCGCAATATGCACCCAGTCTTCATAATATACTTTTGAATTTACGTCTTAGATAATGAACAAAGCTTAGAAACCAGCGACGTTTATTAGCAAGAGCAAAGGGAATGCAGAAATCTCAATATACATTCAGCTGCATCGAGAGATACAGAGTCCGTTCTTTCTTGACATTTCGACCTGTGGCTTGGTAAAAGACTTTGCTATGTGTTACATAAGTTGGCGTAATGTTGATTCATTTTCAGATGTCGCATGAGGAACAGTAGCGACTATTGCCGAATTAAAATTAGAAGTTTATTTTCATATTTTACATCTTTCATGTACATATATGTGAGAAATAACAACGTATTGAAAAGAACAGGAAACAACTAGAAAAAATTTGTAGAAGCTCAACTCAAAGACTAGGCATATGAATGTATAGAGCGGTTAACGTTTTGGAAATAATTAATTGAATAACATTGATAAGTTACATTAAAAACCAAGAAAGTTATATTCCGGCTTTAAGCCACTTAAGTTCAATTTTAATTGCATTTTATATTTTACTTTTCTTATCAATTTTGTAATTAGAAACAGAATTATTGTTAGATGGAAAAGTGAAATAGAATAATTTTGTTAGAGTTTGAGAGATATTCCTTCTTTGGAATTTGAAATACTTGCCAAAGATTCATTGAAAACATACTTAATTTATGTATGCTGTATAATAGATTTGCTTTGAGTACGTTATTTTAGTTTATTAAGCGTGTTGTCATAGACGAATTACCTTTCAACTATAAAATATATGCAACTCCGAATCAAGCCTGAACTTTCTTTATTTAGTTCAACTGAGTTTGAAAATAAGTTAACTAAACTAATTTAACGTCCCAATTTTCTGACAAAACTTTTCTTCATATTCTTAAACAAAAGTAAATATTTTTTTTAACAGAGCGACTTCGTTAAGATTGATCGTAATATTTTCGCTATACATAACAGAAATCGAAATCTAAAAAATATGCTCAGGTATGTATGTCTTCTTAAATATTAAAATATGCTCTTTGCAGAAAATAATTTAAATTCTTTGAACCGTAGATGTTTGAAAAAAAAGTTTAGTAGAAGTGAAACAGCGACTTTTTTTCTGTGCTATTGAATATGTGTTTGCAAATGGAAAGTGCATTAAGATTGGAGAAAGTCAACTTTACATAACGTTCAATAATTAGTTTTTCTCCTGGAAATTTTCCAAGAAAGTTTTCAGTCAAAATACGGTACACGTGCTCTAAGAATTCTGTCTCTGTTATAATATAAATATAGTCTTCTGATTAAGCAAGCGATAAATGATGACGGCTATCAGGAGAAATATTATTGCAAAAACAAACGTAAATTCTGCGTAAATAATTTACGTCAGTGCAATCATGAAAATAATGGCAAGGAATTAAATTTTATGATTTTCTATTAGGTTCTTTCTTTTTATTTAAATTTTATAATTTTTCTTTACATATTTTTCTTTTTAGTTATTAACATTTTTTGCTTATTTTATGAATCAGAGCATTTTTATACTCTTGGTAAAGTAGTTATAATTAGAAAACAATTTATTCCTATTTTCTTCTTTTTGTGCATACCTAAAGAAGACGGAAATGTGTTTAAAATTTGATTGGCAACGATTTCAAACAACTGGACCTTTCGTCAGTTTCGAAACATGGATAAACTCGGATAGTCGTGTCGAAAATACGGCATAATTCAAAACAGGAAATCAAAAGTCAGAAAATAATGTAACACCAGATAGGAAATACCATTAAAAAATTTAACTCTACTGAGTTTCAGTTCATCTCCTAACTAGTTTGCAGTGCTTATGCTGTGTAATGAATATGGACAACGAAATCCAGTACATTCAAATTTAGGTTCTCGACTGCTAACTGAAAATACTGGTTAGATAAACCATACTCCATACTGCTGCCGAAATGGGATAGTGGTTAGCGACTTGGACTACCGTACTGAACGGAATGGATTCGAGTCACTGAGAAAGTATAGATTTTTATAAATGTATAGTGTCTGTGCGGCATGAAGGCACATAAAATAATATTTGGTGAGCCGAAAGTCCTCTAGAGGGGCTCGTGG
>KK112299.1:41392-86750 GCA_000611955.2 Stegodyphus mimosarum | reverse complement strand
AAAATGATGATAGTCTTCGAGGAATTTTAATCTTCTTGAGCTCTGACAGTTGATTTTTCCATTTCTGGTATTTTGTTGCAACCTCTGATGGCAATTCCGAGTCCCACGAGATTTTATGTCTCCAACACTCTTGCAACAATAACTTTGGTATTAGTGTGAAGGGACAACTGAAACCAATAGGATCAAAAATTGTATGAACCAAAGAAAGGATCTTTCTTTTAGTTATTGAAATTGTCTCTTGATCGGTAAATGTCTTTAAATCAATCGACAACGTATCATCATGAGGATTCCAAGATAGTCCCAAAACTGAAAATTCTTCTTTTCCTTCGCCGTTATCTATGGGAGAAGGTGGACGAGTGTGCACCCAGCCCCGTAGATCAAATTTAGCTGAACTCAACAATTTCTGAGATCCTGAACGGAAAAGATTAAGCTCTTCAAAAGAATCCACACTAGTTACGAAATTGTCGACGTACATCGAATCTTTAATATTTCTCGCTAGTTCCTCTTCCTCAGTTGTTTGATCTAAATGGTGTGTCAATACAGCAGCTAGAAGGAAAGGACTACAGGAATGGCCAAATACTACACGACGATGTCTGTAGCAAATTTCAGAAGCTGGGTTTCCATCTTGCCACCATAAAAACCTGAGAAAATTTCTGTCATTTTCATGTAAGCCTATTTGTAAAAAAGCCTTTTGGATATCCGCTATAACTCCTATCTTTCCCCATCTGAAACGGTTCAGGACTGAAGGAATGAGTTCAATCAAATTAGGTCCCTTTTCGATACAATCGTTGAGAGACACCGAATTACGAGTTTTAGCTGATCCGTCAAAAACTGGTCTTATTTTAGTTGTGGAATTTTCTTTTATGACCGCTCGATGTGGCAAAAAGTGAATACTTAAGTTCTCCTCTTTATTCGAATCCTCACTCGAATTTATTCGTTCAATAATATTTTCCTTTTCCCACTCACTAAATACCTGTTGATAGGCTTCTAGCTTACACGAAGAATGAAGGGATCTCACTGTGTTATTAAGTCTTTTCCTACATAAATCTTTATTGTCTAACAATGGAGGATGGCCTTCCAACCAGGGAATTCTTACTTGATATCTACCTTCTTCATCTCTTTCAACAGTTTCCTTAAAATGTTTAAAAGCAAGCTCTTCTAATTCTGTTTTTGTTTTCTTTTCAATAGGGTCAGTTATTCCCAAAGAATCTAAACTCCAAAGATCCGATATTTAAGCATTGCTTACATGCAACGAGAGTACTAACAAGGAACTGTCATTTATATTTTCATTGCTACCCTTACCCAAAATTGTCCAGCCTAAATTGGTATTCATGGCTACCAACCCCTTAGACAAATGTTTTATTTCCCCTGTATATAATTTAACAGCTAAATCTGCTCCAATAAGGACATGTATTTCGTTTGAATTCTTCTCAAATAGACATGAATTCTCATTTAAAGCAATATCGCTCACAAATATTCCAAGTTCCTTTAAGGCTGCTATACAGTCTCTGTCTCCAATTCTAGGAATATTCGAGCAAATTTTCTTTTGATCCATAGCCTCAAATTGTAAATGATATTTTTTATCAATACTAGATAACTTCACCAGATACCTTTTGTGTTTTTCTATTTTTCAACACCCCCAAACAGACCATGTACCACTGTTTCTTCTCCTAGGAACTTCAAACCCAATTTTTCAGCCAGAAATTTGCTTATGTAGCTCTTCTGACTCCCTGAATCTATGATTATGCGCACCAAATATTCTTTCCCATTTTCTGTTATATTAACAATTAAAGTTTGCAAATACACTTCCTTTGTGCAAGAATTTGATAAAACAGTATGTTCATTTATTTCTTTTTCACATTTAGCTTCTGTTTTATTAAGACAATTATTTTGAGTTGAAAAACACATAATATCAAAATGTCGTCCCTTACATAGTTCACAAATTACCTTTACTTTACACTGTCTTGATAAATGTTTATTTTGTTTCAAACACCTGAAACAAACCCCTTTTTTCATTAAAATAGATTTTCTTTCTTCAATGCTAATATTGCGTGCATAATCACATCTTTCAGAATCATGAAATTTATTGCAAAATACACAAGTACTTTTCATATTTTCATTCACCTCTGAACTCAATAGATCAGCGGAAGTTGGAATTTTTTCTTTACCCATTCGATTACATTTTTGTTTATATTTTCCCAATGAATCAGCATTAACACATCTTTCGACTGCGTTTCGAGAGTTATCTGGCAAAGTGCCAATTTTCTCTCTCGCGCTTAACTGAGTGTTCAAAAAGGTGATTAAATCTTCAACTTTATATTCAGAGTTTCCTGTATATTTATTAAATTCAAAAATTAGATCTGAGGGTAAACATTTTAAAATCACAGGAGATAACAAGTTACCATAAGTGTCTGAAGAAATTCCAAGAGATTCTAAACTGCGAATTTGTGTTTGACAGTTATCTAGTAAATTTCGAAAGCTTCTGACATCATTCGAATGTTTAAGAGGGGAAATATTTAACAAATTACTCATGTGAGTATTTATTAAAACATCTTTTCTTCCATATCTGTCAATTAATAATTTGACAGCCTTATCATAATTATCAGATGTAATCGAGAAACCATTAATAGTATTTAATGCGGAACCACATAAATGAGCTTTCAGATAATTAAATTTATCAATTTTTGTTAGAGTTTCGTTTTCATGCACTGCAGATTCATATGAGCTCCAAAATGTGAGCCACTGACTAATGTCACCATAAAATTTAGTAATTGTGAGCTTAGGAAGTTTGACATTAACACTTGCTTTGGAAACATGTTCTCTCATAGGAATTTCTTCATTTAAATTTTGTGTACTTTTCAAAGGTGAATTAATCAATAAATTTTGATTTTTAACTTCATTAATTTTCTTGTTCGCTCTAAATCTGCACAAAATTATCTTATCTAGATATTCATCAACATTTTGTAAGTGAGATTCTATTTCTTCCGGTTTTAAAACCGCTTCTAACTCACTGTCAACAGACTTCAGAATATCGACTTTACAATTCAGCAGTTCTAAATTTTCTTCCAATTCATTTACATTAATTTTATCTTCGGACAGATCCGATTCTATCTTATTAAGAATTTTAGTAACTGCTGATCTAGATGTGCCGCGTTTCTTTTTCAATTTAGTTATAATTTCTTCACTCATTTTTGACTGATCAAAATGTTTCAAATATTCAATACTGAATCAATATATTTGATGAACACATTAGATTTTTCAATAATAGCAAAACATTACACCATCCCGGCAGGGATGCCATATGTTGTCAAAAACATTTAAGAGTTCAATAAAGAGACGGTGATTACTCACCTTTTTGCAGGCTTCTTCGACCGCTTCAGTAAACGAGTTCGATGATGGTGAATATATTTGCTAAAAATCCTACGGTCATCAAAATACGCTATAAAAACTTTATATCTGAAACATTTAATGAAGAAATTAAAGATACAAGCACATTTCTAAAGCAGATACAGAAAGATACTACGCACACACACTATAGTTCACGCGGCTACATCGAAATCAAAACTTAGAGTTCCTCTAAAGTTAAAGTCACAGTTAGAGGTAGGAGATTGTTCGCGATACACGGCATTAAGGGACGTATATTTATTTATTCTATCCAACAGTAGTTTATAGTCATTTATTTTGACTCATCCAAAAAAATATTATATTGTGAGCTTGTGATATAATTTTCTCATAATAAATTAATGTATTTGCGGTATGATAAATTAATGCGTTTTTAATTTATGATGAATGCTTAATGATGTAATTAATGCTTTTGTTGTAGATTGAACCCTTTTCATGAAGTGCTGCGTTGAAATTTTAAAAAAATGTGGCTTATATTAAAATGGTTTGTAATTAAATTTCACTAAAATTCTTCAGTGTTTTGAAAACAAAAGAATCTTTTTTGTTGTGACTAAACCTCTTGATCTACGCCTAAACCATATGATATATAGGAACACCTCCTCGAACGTGCTCCTGCCGTTAATCAAGACTTTGGACATATTATATGAAATAACACGAATTTATCCTCTTCTTCACCCCAATATTGATGGAGAAAAGCCGGGGATAGGATCCAAAATGCTCTTCTTCTACAACTAATTTCTGATGAGGATTTTCGTCATGTCGATATTTTAAGTTCTTGACGATGCAAAGACACTATACTATTGTTGGGCGCATACGGATTCGTAATAGATTGAATACACAAGTCTGATAAAAAGTTAATAAAAGGTATTCTTCTGATAAAAAGTTAATAAAAGGTATTCTTATCGCAAGAAATATAACAAAACGCTGGATTTTTCCTCAAAGATATTCGTATAGTATCGCAATATCACGCAATATAATCAGTAGCTATATTTTAAATTACTAAAACGTTAAATAGAAAGCAATCCAAAGCGCAGAGAAAGCTAATCCGATTAACAAAATTACAGCAGCTAAGTAAACAATAGTAACTCACTTAAACAGCAAATAAGCTGATCGTTGATCGTTTATTTACTTCTGCGTACACAAGTATAAAAGAGAGTTTTAACCGGTATATTACATATTAATTTCACATTAACATTCGCTAGATTTGAAAAAAAAAATATGATGTACACTAGTACATCGTCGCACGGAGACGGAATAAGGAAGATGAAAGTTTCTTAATTTAGGTAAAATACACAATAAACAGTTAAAGTCTCGATGAACGATATGTTGAGTTGTGAAGGCAGGCTTAGGAAGAAGCACGTGACTTTTTAAAATTGCTTTATTGAAATTCTTGTAAACTACAGCAAGGCTGAGATGTTTCTCTCCGGCTTTTATATCTTTTTAATCGGCCGCACGAGACATTTCTAGCAATTTCTGGAATGCTAAAAAACAGTAGAATTAAGGTTACCGCTAACATAGTAGTCAATTATATTTATTCAAATTAAATGTCAATTACAGATATAAACCTTTATTTAATGTTAAATGCACGTGCTCTTGTATTTTTACTTTCCCGGCGTAGCTTTCTTTTAAAATTTGTCACGCGCTGCATTGCACGGGGAAATAAAACAATTTTAATTATAATTCTACTAAAAATGTCTAACTAGATACGAAATTCGTAACAATGGACACAAGCCTAAAAATTGCCTTGTAATCAGCTAGTCTAAAACCACTCGTACCTTAAATCGTGAACAGAAAAAAATTAAACAATTATTCACTAAAAGATTATACAATAACAAATAAATAATTTATTATCGCGGACGGTAGCACACTTGACTCATATTCCAGAGGTCCAAATTCGAGTCCCGGCGAGGGCACTGCGCATTTTTCACATCTCCTGCTTAACCTAATGACTATATATTTTTAAATAACTGAAAGGTTCGCATTCATTCATATTTTAATCATTGCTACTCAACATAAGGTTGCTCGGATATGCTGCTGGAAGCTGATGTTTCAGTATACTTTTATACCATATTTATGCTTAGATCTCGAAATATCTGCTGTTTTCTTTTCCAGGAATATATTTATAATACAGAAGCAGTGTAAAAATAAGAGGCAAACATGGAAAACATTTTCTAGTGTGCAAAATATCGATTATTTCGTTAATATAAAAGGGATTCTAAAGAATTTAATCCGTATTAATAATATGCAAGATGTGAGTGAAAATTGTATCGGAAATCTTGGATAAGAGAAAAAGCTAAAAGGTAAAAGTTAATCAATTTGAGCTAATTGTCTTATAATTGCTTGATTATCTTGCATTGTTTCTGTGAATTCGTGACAACTGTGACATTATTACAGTAACAGAAATAAAACATTAATAGATGATTTTGCTGATACAAATTTAGTCTTCACGCGAAATTTAAGGCAGTGAAAAATTTGCATTAACTGCATGGTCAGGCTATCGCACAATGATTTATTCATAGACGCAAAAAGATGTAGCAGGTATTTATACCGAACTAAGATCAGAAATAAAAAAATAGGAATGATAGATAAAGCAGCTTGATTCCTATGTTAAGGTCTAAAACACTGAAGTTAAAACACAAATGCTTAATTTTAACTTCTAGTTATTCCTTAAATACAAACTTTGTACCTAAAATGCGAGAAGCCAGCAGTTGGATCAGTTCAGTTATGAGTGTTAAACGTCGTTGTTGAGTAAAGGCACGTTATTAGTAGCGGAAATTATGGATAAAGAATAATTAGCTGCTAACTCTTGTACAACGATGAAACTGTGTCTATTAACTCGGTATGAAAGAAGTGAGTAAAGGGATTGTATATGAGTCGGAGGAGCATTAAACAATTTAAATTACCTCGCTGAAATTAAACAATTTAAATTACCTCGCTGAAATTAAACAATGTCTTAGCATAATCAGCAATTAAAGAAATAATTTATTTTAAATCTTGAAATGATCTTGAAATGAAATGCACATTGAACATAAACTTATAATTTATAAATTATAAATAAGATAAAGATAAATTATTTTTTATTTATTTTTAATTTATTTATTCTAATTCAAAATTAATAATTATTTAAAATCCATTTCCGCTTTTCCTGGGTACCTTAATTTGAAATCAAGAGCGTGGAGACTTAATGAATTTTGAAATTAGTTACTGCACTTTAATTTAACTTCTCATAATTTCCAGCTTTTTCAGTTGCATGTTAAATAATTATTCGCATTATTTTTCACGGGTATTTTTAAACTCCTTTTCTTCGCATTTCCAAACACTTCAATAATATATTCTCATTTGTAGGGTTATATTTGTCTTATTATTCTGGATTCTATATAAGACATCAAACCATGCAGCTTTTCACAATTTTGATTTCGTAAAATTTCTTTTCCTTATATCGTCTTTTGTGATAGTTTTCCATACTTTAGTCATATTATTGAATATTCCATGTTCTTCATGAAATTAATGTTTCGCATTGTTCTCGTACTTAATTGACAAGTCCAAAGAGTTGCATTTATACGGGCTTATATTAAGCCTCCACTTGCGCTTAAGGTAGCAAATAAGAAACTAATCTCATGCTATCTAAACTGAAACCAGACAAAGCAGCAAGAAATAAATTACACACTTGGCCTTCATGAAAGATCGCCGGCGAATAATAGCAGGCAGAATACGCTCTAAGAGGAAATTCTAAGCTCTTCTACTGAAGTGAGAGATCATCATTTTATAAAAACATTTTCGACTTGGTGCAGTCTTTACTTCATCTATCTCTTCTCCCCTTGGCTATCAGATGTAAAGTCTTAAAATCCGGTCGATCCTTGACTGAAGTGACCCAGACTTCAACTTAAATACTGGTTTCTACCTCATGAAACGCAATCTTGAAAACTCATTCTGGTAGGGAATCGTAGGGGGGAAACAAAAAAATAAGGGAAAGGCTTTTCAAAAATAAAAATAGCTTTTAGAAAATTAAAAGAAACTCTTACAACTTTGTAAGGATCTTAAGTTTGACTAACGTTTATTTTATTTTAAAACTTTACTATAATCTCTTATTTTCCACTTCCGGCCAGAATTAACGCATTAACGCATGAATATGTTATGCAAATTGTACTTAAGTATTTAAGTTGTGGCTCTTTGCCAAGAGAATGGTAGAAGGAGAGAGAGTGAGCCATCTTGCCACGAGCCTTCAGGCGAGCTTGCCATCAGTTACTGTTCGCCTTTAAGGCCAGAGGTTTTAGTCCTCTTGAAAGCTAAAGACGTATTATAGTTTTCCGTAGTTTGCATACTACAGACGTAGTAATTTAAAAGGCCAGTCTTATTCTTAGTCATCTATGTAAAATATTAAATGTTAGCTTTTATTTAAATTTTATTTAGTTAGCAGTCTTATATTTTTACGTTCAGACCACAAGTGGTTGGTCTTTGTATCCCGAAGCGCGGGAGTGGCTGTGAAATTTTAGCCCTTCTCATCTTGTCGTCTTTGCTACACTAAATAGAACATAGTTTGCAGTCAACTCACTGTCCAGTCAGGACACGTCATGCTCGCCAAACAGATAAAAAGAAATACGAGTCCTGATAACTTGTTTAAAATTACTCAGGACTTATTAATTAATTGAGAATTTTTTCATCATAATTCAGTTTCTGTTAATTTCTTTCACTGAGTATAATTTTTGCAATGCGATTGTTAGGTAGGGGAAGGTTGCATATGTCGTAACCTCTAAGAAAGAACAATCGTAAATCGTGGGACCTATGAAAAACAATATGTGTGTACTAACATGTGCTAACATATATTGTGTTGCCGTTGCCGATATTTATAACAATAAAATCCCATACAGTCTACTTTCTCAGATAAAAATAATAAAATTTATGAACACGAAATTAATTTGACAACCAGTATTCTAAGTCGTACTTCCTATACCTTAAATCGTGCTACGTTTAAAACTGGCGATTGTAATAAACATTTCTTTTTTTCTGCAGATAATTACAACAATGATCACAAAGATATTTTGTTTCATTTTCTTTTCAACTCCAGCACATAAGTCACGCACCAATCATTCACATTTTAGGCACTGAATCATATTTTCTTCGCGTTTTCCTCTCAAATATTGCAGGGATAATGAACATGAAGTGAAACAAAATATGATTGGCTAAAGAGTAACTCGTTTTTGCGGGATGAGGTGCACTTGACGGGATTTTAAGCCTAATATTTAAATGGTCGTTACACCACTTAAGCGGTGTGACGACTTCCATAACTTTATAATATTTATTGATTATACTAATGGTGGTACATATATTCATTCTTTAAATGCCATTTTGCGAAGTTACTTTAAAATGCAAACAGTCTCCTCTTATGATTTAAATTATAAGATTATGACAAAGTAGACTACAACTATCTGCTTAAGAAAAGAGATATCTTCTCGAAGGATTTCTAAGGAAAACTGTTTTATATCCACGATACATATGTGAAACTCTATCCTCGATATACGGTGCTATATAGCTGCAAACTAGTTCCCCATAATAATAAAATAAATAAATGCATAAATAATGCTGGTATTGAGAAGACTTAGAAAGCTTGAACCGCTGATTAATTCTTCTTCTTGTTTTCTCTGAGCTGAACATTGTCTTAAAAACAACGTACCACAGTACTTAATCTAGACGTTTATTACTACTATATTCATTTTGGCCTACAATTATAAATCATGTTTATTTACCATTTAGTAGTAGGAAATCCAGATACCGTGCTAGTTCGTAGTTTTCAAACTTCTTCAATTATAGGACCTCCTCATTCTTCAGCAACATTAGCAAAAGTTAATTCTGCAGTGCATACTCTACCCTCTTCAAAATTTGATTATCAATATCTTTCATTAAACGCTCACTATCTTGTCGTCTCAAAACGCCCCTTCCAATCAATATGACAATGAATGCAATATTAAATACTTTTTATCTAATATTAGGTAATTTGCAGTATGTTCTTTGTTTTAGATTCTTACGTCTGTTACATATATCTATACATTAGATTAGTTTTATGATAATAACCATTTATTAAAGTTTTTCCTGTTTCCTACCTAAATTTTGCTATGAGTTTGTTTTTGCATTTTGTTTATTTGAATTAAGAGAAAGTGTGTACCTTCGTAATCTGCGTAATTTTGTATTCATATTTTTTTATAATTTTCTGTTCTTATATTAAGGGATTACTTAACTCCTATACAAGCAATCAGATATACTTCGAATTTGTTTCAACAATAATGACTTTATTTGGAAAATGCTAAAAAGAACTTTATAATGTTCTATACCTTCATAAAACGTTTAATTCAGAACATTACATTGTGGAGGTATAAGGTTTTTCATTATTAATTTAAACATAAATATTAATGTTTCTTCATAATATTTTAAAAAGAAAGTGGGAGAGAAAAAAGTTAAATTTTAAATCAAATTAATGTTTTTTGTTAATTGACGTGGAAACTGCATTTAATTCTTAAATTTCTCTTTACTGTGTATAATCTGCGTACTTATACACTATAAATAAATTATATTAAGTTTAAATTCATATTGCAGTAATTCCCTGAGCAGCTTTTTTACAAAAATTAACTTTAAAACCTCTCTTCAGGAATCAGTATTATTGAATGTCGCGAAATAAATAAAAAAGAGAGTTACAGAGTTATAAATATTTTTATTCAGATTTCAGGAAGAGTTAATTTAAATGAAATAAGAAATATTTTAGCTTATGTTCATTACATCCTACATCGAGATACTTATGTATGCATTAATTTGTTAATGAGTAAGATATCATTAATATCCATTGTAGCTTCCCAATTTTTTTAACTGCTTTTAAAAACTAACTACATTTATCTGATCTTTCCTTCCTTCTAAAAAAAAGGAAAGGGAAAGAAAGGAGATTAAAAATGGGATTCGCTTTTGGCAGTTTCTACAATTATATTAATAATCTTATAATGAAAATTTTTCAAATGAAGCTTCTGTAACAGCTCAGTAGTGTTACCTCTTTATCATATGTCTTTTCTTTAATAATACTTGCAGCTCGAACAGATGAATTTAATAGCTGTGAGTTCATTATTCGAGTTCATTTAATCTCTTAAGTAAGTGATTGATTGCTGGGATGTTCACTGAGCTTGGCCTAACGCTCCCGTTTCGAGTGCCATTAACAAAACGAAAAAACTCTGTCATTTTTTAATGCAACGTATTTCTTCCGTTTTTTTCTCCTCACCAAAAATGATCCTTTATTTAATCTTTCAATGAAAAGACCGTATTTTTGGTTCTCAGTCGCATCTTAAACTTTCCCCGAAAGCGCAGTATGTTTATTAATAACACATTTGGTTGACATACTTTGTTCGTGAAATTGATCTCAATCTTTTATTTAGTGCATACAATGAATAATGATGTGCTCAATTTTAACCTTTTATTGAGCACAAAAAAGCCTTTTGAATGTTTAAAAAGTATCAAAAGTTTTTTTCTTTATTTTTATTAAATTTGGAATGGAAAATAGGCCAATGGGCTCAGTTTATGAAAGACTTGGAAAAAGAATAGCGTTCAACGGGAAAAAATTGCAAATGACCGCTATAAATTATCAAATCTATATAAAATATAGCTGTAAGTTTAATAAAAAAAATAATTTATGGATCAGTTCAGGTATTATTTTTTTCAGCAGATAGAATAAAATAGTTTCTTTTTATATTATATATCTGTTATATTTTTTATTAGCCCAAAGGAGTTTTATCCCAGAAAGGATATTAATTTCGTTTCGACATTTTTTGTCGATTCACTATAAACGACGTACCACTTTTGAAATTGCTGCCATCAGATATTAGAGCCCTATATTATATTTAAAGAAATTAAATGATGAAGAATCTGCATAAATGTATGTATGTTTTTCGCATTATGAGACAACAACGGTACCTAGAGCCATCAAATTTTGAATATCGTATGTCTCCACCAGAATATGGGCATATGGAAGCTGAAATTTAGATTTGGTATTTGTTTTGTTATCTGTTTCATATTTTGTAAAGCATTAATGAGTTTTTGATTAAGAAACTCAACGATTTCAAAGCAATAAATAGTAACACTGTACGGGAATTGTTTTTTTCTCTTCAGCGAGCGAGACTGTGTATTGGAAATTGGAAACATATGCCCTTTCAAACATTTTGCGATATTGCAGTTGGATTGAATTTTATGGTTTAGGGTTTATAGTATTTATAGTGCGAAGAACATGATGTTTAATAAATAAAGGTAATACACAAAACGTTAAGAAACTCCCCTGTGGGCGTAATATAAAATTCTAAAGCCTTCATATTTTTTTAATTGGCAAGAGTTGAGACCTTTTTCCTACATATTTAAATAACAATGGGAAAAATGATGATAGTATTCAAAGATAAACATGACACCTACTACAAATTATCAAACTCTCATTTCGGACCGTTTACAATTCGATACAGGGCTGCATGAACTCAACTGTGTTGCCCAATTTTATCCTGATTTATTATAACTCGTTTTAGTTCTTCCTCATCAGGAAAATAATCATGAGTGTCAGGAAGAAGGTATTTGGCATCAATCAACTTGTCGTTAAATAACAATGGCAAGAAGAAAATACGGAAACCGATTGGATTTTTTAAATTTATTATGTTATTTATTGAGCTATTATCATTTACCGATCTATTTTAATAGGTTGCTGTTTCAGTTTAATACGGTATTCTCAGTCAGCAAATTTCAAATCGAAATTATAAAAATGTTGTTAAGCAACCAATTCTATAGAGACAATGTGTACTTTTGTAGATCGATTGAACCAGGTTCTGTTCTATTAATCCTTTCAGTTTATTTCCTCATTCTTACTTTTGTCATTCTTTCAATACCGATGCACATTAGAGTTCCAATAAATATTTCCTGCGCATAATATAAAACCAGAGTGTAAAATTAGGGAAAAAAAAGAAACTTTGTTTACAGGAAAAAACTCTATCGATTGTGTCACTGGCATTCTGAGCCACTTCTTCAGTAAATTCTCCTGACTGACTGTTCCTCTAACTTTAAAATTCGCAGCTATTCCGTTATTGTTATAATTGCGTTTCTCCTATTTTAGCGTTATTTCATTGAAAATGCAATGTTTGTAATCTTTCTGCCTGTCTACTTCCGATATTTAAACCAATAGCTTAAATTTTTGTTCACTTTTAAAATTAGTTCTAGTAATCATAAAAAAAAATTATAAAAAGACTACCGCAAGTAATCGCGATTATTCAAAATTTAGTAAATTAAAATTACTGGAGTTTAATGTTTATTAAATACCAAAAATATGAAATCTAAGAGTAAATAATTTATTGTATCAATCTCTAAGCATTCAAGAGAGCATAGAGAGGCCAAAAAATTTTGCGTTTAATGTCTATGACTTTCCACATACCTCAGCAGTAGTGTGCAGTTTTCTTCCTATTTTTCTCTACACATTCTTTAATACTGTTTGGTAAGACTCCAAAAATTTTAAAGACATAAAAATACGTAATTGTTAAAAATAATAGTTGTTAAGCACATAAAATTATTAATTTGAAAAATACTGTAACTCTTGCTGCCGGTTCCAAATAACTTAACTTTGACAATTATAAAACTAAAGTTTATTATCACCACCAGAATATTTAATTACCAAGCAAACAGACACGTAATTAAAACACATCAGTAGGTATAAAGTGGGGGTTTGGGGCCAGAGGGATTAGGGATCAGAGGGATCCCAAAGGGCGGAGAGGCGCTCCCAGACGACGTGGCTATGTGGCGCGCAGGTGAGAAGGGGGAATGTACGGAGGAGTACGTGCTGGTTCGTCTTCATCGAGACAGATAAGGCCTGCGCTCTGAATCGAAACTAGCTTATGACGTCACGGTTAAGGGACCCTCAGCAATAACTCACACAGTGGCATTCCAATAAACTTTCTCCGCATTCTTTGTCCAGCTGCCTCTTAACACTGTTACTAGTAGCCACCTGCCTCTTAACGCTGTTAGACATACTTCACACGCTCTTGTTAAATGCATAGATTTCGTTAGTTTAATTAACATTTCAGCATTTTTCATTACTTTTTCAAGTTAATTGCAAGTTAATACATTTTCGTTTCTGCATATTTTCGTGCGAAATTGTGTTATCCTCATTATGCCTTCTCGTTGTAATGTTCCTGGCTGCAAAGGAAACTAAGATAAGGGTCCCCGTGTGAGAGTCTACGGCTTTCCATCTAATGAACTTTTAAAGAAGAAATGGCTTAAAGCTATACCTAGGAGCAGTTTTAAATTAACGAAAGCTTCAAAAGTTTGCGAACTTCATTTCAAAGATTAAGATATTGACATGTAGACAAGCGCATATGATCCATCCTCTGGAAAAAAAATAAGTGCACCTCTTTCAGGTTCTCGATTAACAAATACCATCTTTATTTCCGGGTTGTCCTGCATATTTATCCTATTAGAAACAGAATCGAGAATCTCCGCAATTTATGATTACAAAATCAACAACTGCATTTGGATTTACAGGCAAGCATGAAAACGAAAGCAGAAGAAGAAGCAAAATACATGTTTTCAACACATGCAAACTTTTTGAAGTACTTAGAAACTCAGGAAATCCCGTCATTTTGGTCTATAATCAGAAAGTAAAATGGTACATTATTTATTCACATTAATACTCAAGCAACACCAGTTATTGAAGCTTCTGTTGTTCTTAAATATGATTTAAGTGTCTCAGCATTTATTGGTAATGCTGCAATAAAATCATGTAAAAAAGGTAACTTTCCGGTGAAAGTTCGAGATATCAGAAACCTCTTAAGAAATACTAGATGCTGTAAAGTCTTTGTTAATACCTGCAGCTCAAAATGATGTTCAGTCAATTTTAAATACACTTTTGGAATTATTGGACCTTTTTAAACTAAATGATAAAGTCGAAGAAACTGTTATTGATTTTTTTGGCCGAACAAGTTTCACTTTTCTCGGCAATAAAAGTTAAACGGCGATACTCACCAGAAACGTTAATATTTTCAACTTTATTGTATTCCATATCTCCACACGCGTATAAGTTTTTACGATATTGGGGAAATACAATTCTTCCCCATCCAGCAACAGTTAGAAAAATTTGTACTCAATTTAATGCAAGTGCCTTTAAAGAGCAATTTGAAGTAAACTGCCTTCATTATGCGAGAGAGAAATTTGTGGAACTTCAACCTCATGAAAGAACTGTTTCTCTAATGATGGATGAAATTCATATTAAACCATATTTAGATTTCGGAAGAGGTAATATTGTTGGCTCTTCTTTTAACACTAAGGATGCAGCAACAAGTGCTCATGTTTTTCTGATTCAGAGCTTACTCTTCCAGTATAAAGATGTCGTGCATATCTTACTTGTGAAAATCATAAGAGCGGATATATTGTACTTTATACTTCAAAAGATTATAATAGGATTAGAGAATATAACATTTAACATTTATTGAAAAAGCAGTAGTATTGAGTTCACATGTAGACATATTTGTTTTCATTGTATTTCAATTCAATGCAATTTTAAAAAGTTTTTTTAAATTATTTTTTGAATTACATGCTTTAATTTAAGTATGCGGCACCACCAGAAAGCTATATAAGGTAAGTTAAAATAATTGCTCACATTGTAAAAAAAAAGTTTTGAACATGATGTTAGGATCTATATTTTCTTTTCATGTGGATATTAATAGAAACGATATTTTCAGAATAGAAGTAAAGCTAGTAGTTAAATAGGTACAATATAAATATTTGCATGAAATTTCAGTCTCTAAAATACTTTTTAGTACTTCATACATTTTTACAATATTTTCAAAAAAATGTCTGTAAGTTTATTTAAAGAAATTTTTGGTGTACTATTTGGAATTTTAATATTGATAATCTTCAGAGCTATGTAGTAAACATTATATCAATTTAACTACAGATTCTGTCGAATATTTACGTAGCATTAAGAGGAAAACATTACTATAATGCAATCAATGTTTGTCAAGATAAGACGACCACTGGTATATATCGCGCAGCGCGCCGTCACCAGTTTTATTTAACTGTAATGCAGATTAATATACAATATGTAACTAACAAATAATTTTAAAAATAGACTATTTAATAATTTATTACATTCACAAAAATTTTCTGATTGATATAAGGCATTTAAATGCTAGTCTAAATAGTAAGTAGCCTCTTTCATTCGTTTGATGTTCCATAATCCTGCTACATTAATATGATATACACAAATAAAAATACGCAATAATTGTGGAAGGAGAGATTATATGTGTTCCCACTGGCAGAACTTTTGTTAAAATAGAGGTGGAAACACAAAACTTGATGGGAAGTGGGAATCAGCGAGAGACAGAGACAGTACAGAAAAATCAAAGAATCTTTGAATATGAATCTTTTTTGGTACTTGAAATTTAAAACCAATTTTTCCTTCAAAGAAAAGATTTGCTTCTGAAAGCATCACACGTTTCCCAAATAAATTTATCTTGAAAATAGATACCAACAAAAGAAAATGATAATATTTCATACTCGCATAAGGTTTGTAAAACATTATATAGCCGCTTATAATATTGCTTTAGGTTAATTGTATAGTATGAGATACCAATTTCATAGAATAGGTTTAGAAAAACGCTGTTCAGCAAGGAAGCTAAACTCCGCGAAGACCAGTCCAATATCAGTGACGTAGTAACTCAACGCCCAGGCCTCATCTATCTCGATGGTGACGGCTGATTACCACATTATCAAATAAGGACGCACTGCATCCCTGGACTCCTACGCTGCATCAAATTAAAAATGAGGTTGAAATACTCACCGACGAAAAATATAATTACGTTCTGTTCAACAAATACCCTGACAAAGAAGTCAAGATCTCCGCCCACAAAGACGCTGAAAGCGTGCTAGACCCTTCGTGCAGCATTCCCACACTGAGTTACGGTTTGACGCCAAAGATGAGTTTTACGAGGAAGAATTATATCTCCCATTCTGAGTCTGGAACACGGATCGCTTCTAGTGATAAAACCCCCTACGAATGTAATCTGAAAACACAGTATCCCAGTCCAGCCCAAAGTGAAGACTACCCGAAAAAAACTGCTGTTCAGAAGAATTTTACTTCCGCGAGTGAAGCGTTCGTGTGATGAAAAGGACTTTATTTACTGCGGTGGTGTACCGCGCAAGAAAGCACATTTAGAAGATGAGATACGCTAAAATGACCGGCTGAGTCGGTATGCAAATTCATGTTTATCATCAAAAATGTTTCGCTGTGCATCAAATGACGAAACTATGCTGACGCTTGAGTTTTTGCCAAAGAATAAGTTTCATCTAGTAGGGGATATTTTGGGGACTGTATCGTGTTTCTTAGTTTTGACTCGTGTACATAAGCGGAAATATGTGACTGATGAGAATGATCTGTTACGTCCTACCAAAGATGGAGTTTCGCGACCTCCACTGCTATGGAAAGAATTTTGCGATCATGCAAATATATTTGCTTTCTTTGAAAGCTCTGACAGTGTTTCGATTGTAAAGGAACATGTGTAGATTTCGAAACAAAATGTCAACGTTGAAAATATTATATCACTATAAAGACTATTTCAAAGAAAAGGTTTTAGACTGGAATTCGTACCGGAATATGTGGTGTTGAGGAAAGACCATTCACTTAAAATATAGCGAAATATGTGCCGTCATGAAAGAAACTCTTATTTCTAAAACTCTTAACTATTTCGTGGGAAAACACTTGGTTGGTAATATTTATTTTGAAGCGGAATGTGCTTGTTATCCTGATCGTCCAAATGGATTTCATGAACTGCCGGAATCTACGTGTAAGTGTATTGAAAAAATTATTTCTAACAAAATTACAGAACGTTTTGTGTGTTTTGGTTGCCAGGTAGGTTATAAAAATTAGCTAGCACATGAATGCTTATCAACAAGCCGTGCCGAAAAGTGTGAAAATTATTTTGACCATGCTTTGTTTACATTTAATTGGACTGACATGGCAAAGGACTTTATTCTTCCAAATGGAAGCAATATATTTTAGTCAACTAATTGTTACTGATGACATTTTTATGTTACTAATGTAAATGATGTAGTGACTAATGTTCAAAGTTTGTACGTAGGTGAAGAATTTGATTTGTTTTAAGATTTTTTGAATAGTACTTTTTGAAAGGAAATAAATGTCACGTTTTTAAATTATTGTATTTGTTTACAATTTCTTTTGCGTCAAGAAAGTTTTTATTTAAAGAATTTTTTTAATCCTACTCGGGTTTTGTAATGACGTGTTACAAGATTTTACATTTCATCAAAAATGATGTAAAAGTTAACTGCTCCTACTAAGTGGAATTTTCTTAGCGTGTATACAGGTATTGAATATTTAATTGCATTTTCTCTCAATAGCGCATGGAACTAATAACATATTGGATAATTATGCTTATCTTTTGAAAATTCTAACTGGAAGTCAATGTTAAAATTAGGTTGAATCAGTATTAAGTGTATCTAAAGTGCTGATTGCACAATGAAACTGTTCATGATTTTTGTTTGTATGCACATAAAGAAAGCTTCAGGTTTCCCTATCATAGTAAATCTGAAGCCGATACGAATCTGTTAAGATTCATTCTTTAGGTAAATATAATTGCTTTTTATTGCAACGTTTTCTAAAACGTGTTGGTAATTTTGTGTAAATAACCTAAATTCGGTAAAGTTTCTATCTTCATTTGAGTAAAATAGCAAATATTCTGCAGTAGAACATACGTACTTCATATTTAGTTCCTAATATTATTTTAAGAATATAGTTCTAAAATGGGTATTATCTATAAAAGCAATGTGTAATGTAGGAAACTTTGAATGAATTAGACAGTCTTTGAAGCTTTCGTAGCGGGAAAAAGTAACATTAATTAAATTACAGTTTTCGTACAATTACAAGAAAATGGAATATTATTTGGCCGTAATTTTGTATTGAAATGTTACTATTTCTATAAAGAAATACTGGAATGTACTTTTAAGAACTACAATTACCTTTGGAATATTATGATGAGAATGAACAGCTTTCATTGTGAATGAAGTCCGCTTCAACATGCACTGGATAACTATTTACCAAGAAAACGACTTGATTCATACGGATAATCATCAAGTGATTTCCTTTTTGAAACTATTTCCTGAAAAAATATTACATTATAAAGTTCAATTTATAGTACCTATCAATTTACAGAAAAAAATCGTTTAGATTTTTTTTAGGTTGCAAAAGTTTCACTTTAATTTTTTTAGGGAGAAAAATCTCCACTTTTATTTTGTCTATGGGAAAACCCATGTTAAATTCAAAATATAGGGGGGGGGGAGGAAGTTATACTTTGATTTTAAAAAGTCGAAAAAAAATCATTAAATTTCTTTAGTTCGAAAACGTTTCACTTTATATTATTCAGGGAGAAAAATTTCACTTACCTGTTTTTCTTAAGATGAAAAAGATTTCTTATTGGTTACGGTATATTCCATTTTTGTTCTAACCGTTTTGCGATTGAGTTGTAACATTTCTGAATCTGAGTCTTCAGAAATCGAAATCATTCTGATTTATCAAATTCCGCTTTACTGTAGAATACTGTCTTCAAATGAGAGATTTTAGTATAAGTAAATGCATTATGGATAAAAAATAAGATTAAACGTACTTCATTATTTTTCATGCCCAGCTCGTGAAACTGATTAAGGCTCTTACCCCTGACTTATCCCATTCGGGACATTTTGAGAAAAAATATTCATTACTTGTTCATGTTTTGCATACTCACTTAGTAATATTGTTAAAAATCTGACATTTTATTTTCCTTCTATGGTATATTCCACTATTGCTCTTTGACTTGGGAAGAAGTTTTTTCATAGATATTGCATACCTCTCCTATACGTCTGCGACTGTTCTAATAAATTGCATTACCAACTAGTGTAAATAATATGCGTAGAAATATAGATTGTCTTGAATGTGTGATTAATCTGTAATGAAAAACACAGCCCATGTGCTCACTGGGGTCTTAGAATGTCCTCCATGATGCATCTTTTCTTAGTCCTTTACATGTTTTGCTGTTATTATCAATTAGGTTCATCCCGTTTCTATCTTATCTGAAATTCGTTAAACATTTCTGTTTGAATACTTGCATTTGGATTTTTTTAACTGTATATATAGTACATGCTTCTAAGAATGCAGCCCGTGTAGTCTTTTTTAAATTAACTCTTACTTTAATTACTAAAACTTTAAATTAACATTTCAATACAAAATTACGGCCAAATAATATTCCATTTTCTTTTAATTTACGAAAACTGTAATTTAATTAAAGTTACCTTTTCCCGCTACGAAAACTTCAAAGACTGTCTAATTCATTCAAATTTTCCTACATTAAATATTGCTTTAATAGATAATACACATCTTAGTACTATATTCTTAAAATAATATTAGGAACTAAATATGAAGTACGTATGTTCTACTGCAGAATATTTGCTATTTTACTCAAATGAAGATAGAAACTTTACCGAATTTAGGTTATTTTCACAAAATTACCAACAAGTTTTAGAAAAAGGTGCAATAGAAAGCAATTATATTTACCTAAAGAATGAATCTTAACAGATTCTTATCGGCTTCAGATTTACTATGAGTGGAAAAAACTGAAGCTCTCTTTATGTGCATACACACGAAAGTAATGAACAGTTTCATAGTGCAATCAGCATTTTAGATACACTTAATACTGATTCAAACTAATTTTAACATAGACTTCCAGTTATAATGTTCAAAAGATAAGCATAATTATCCTATATGTTACTAGTTCCATGCGCTATTGGGAGAAAATTCAATTAAATATTCAATACCTGTATACACGCTAAGAAAATTCCACTTAGTAGGAGCAGTTAACTTTTACATCTGTAATTTTGTTAGAAATAAATTTTTATTGCATTTACGCAAAGAGACCTGCAGTTGATGAAATCCATTTGGGCGGCAAGGATAACCAGCATATTCACGTTGAAAATGTCTATTACCAACGAACTGCTTTCTCACGAAATAATTAAGAGTTTGAGAAACAGGAGTTTCTTTTATGACGGCACATATTTCGCTATATTTTAAGTAAATGGTCTTTCCTCAACACCACATATTCCGGTACGAATTCCAGTCTAAAACCTTTTCTTTGAAATAGTCTTTATAGTGATATAATATTTTCAACGTTGACATTTTGTTTCGAAATCTACACATGTTCCTTTACAATCGAAACACTGTCAGAGCTTTCAAAGAAAGCAAATGTATTTGCATGATAAAAAATTCTTTCCATACTAGTGGAGGTCGCGAAACTCCATCTTTGGTAGGACGTAACAGATCATTCTCATCAGTCATATATTTCCGCTTATGAACACGAGTCAAAACTAAGAAACGCGATACAGTCCCAAAACTATCCCCTACTAGATGAAACATATTCTTTGGCAAAAACTCAAGCTTCAGCAAAGTTTCGTCATTTGATGCACAGCGAAACATTTTGGATAATAAACATGAGTTTGCATAGCGACTCTGTCGGTCATCCTGGCATATCTCATCTTCTAAACGTGCTTTCTTGCGCGGAAAAACCTTTTTATTCATACACGGATTTGGGGTTACGGAATTAATTATACCACCGTAGTTAATTAAAGTGCATCTTATCACACGAAAGCTTTACTCGCGGAAGTAAAATTCTTCTGATCGTCAGTCTTATTCGATTAGTCTTCACTTCGGGGTGGGCTGGGATATTGTGTTTCCAGAGTATGTTCGTAGGGGGTTTCATCACTAGAAGCGATTCCAGGCTCAGAATGTGAGTTATATACTTCCCCCTCGTAAAACGCATCTCTCGCGTCGAACCGTAACTCAGAGTGGGAATGCTGCACGAAGGGCGTAGCGCGCTTTCAGCGTCTTTGTTGGCGGAGATCTTGGCTTCTCCATCATGGTGTTAGTTGAGCAGGACGTAATTATATTTTTCCTGGGTGAGTATTTCAACTTCATTTTTAATTTGATGCAGCGTAGGAGTCCAGGGCTGGGTGGCGATCGACGTCCCCGAAAAATTGAAGGTGAGTCCATCATCATCCCGTAGGTGCGGCAAATTCGAGCTGGAAACTATTGCCATCTGTAAATATTCCGGTTTAAAGGCTGGAAGAGATAAGCGCACAATTCCGTAAAGGTGGAATCTGCTTCTTCTTTGTTGTGAAAATCTTTAAAATAATACAGTATTAATTGATAGTCAAATTTTTCAATCATAGGGAGTATGATAAGAGAGACAGCCTCGAAGTACAATCGTCTTGGTTGAAACAGGAAGAGCGAAAGCAGGAGTGAAGCAAATAACACAGATAGAAATAATGAAAAAGGCTCCAGCGTCTTTCTATATAGGCCTTGGTCAGGATCCAGGAGAACCAATCAGAAAGCGCTATGTGTAAGACTACTGCCCTCTAGCGGCCTTTCCGAAACTAAATAGAATGTTCTAGAAACTTCTATCATATTGCAGTCACTTTGTGGATTTGCGTCAATAGATAAGTGCGGACATGAAACCGGATTACAACACAAATAGGATGAAACATGTGGCTGACGTAGCAATAGCAAGATAATCGGAGGTGATAATGCGTTATGATGTCAGGAACAGGATGCAGAGCGTCTGTAGTTGGTGATATGGCAACCAGCACGCACTCCTCCTTAAATCCCCCCGTACTCCACGCGGTCCCGTCGTCTGGGAGCGCCTCAAGCTCGTCCCCTAGGACCCCTCTGATCCCTGATCCCTGTGGCCCCAAACCCCCGCTTTATACCTACTCACATCAAGATTATTTCACCTCATCACTTGTGAATGTTTAAATTAAAATACACAAACGTAAAATTACCTTCCAACCTGGACATGGTTTTATCACAAAGTTTCCTTTCCAAACCGGATGTAAATTCAATAATTTCATTCTAATATAGGCAAAGACTACAAGCTTACCCTACAGCGCGGCAGAGATTCAAACGCATACAAATACATTCAAACGCAAAGCAAGTCTACCTCAGCCTGCAGTATTCGCAGCCAGACCAGTATCAGCGTTGTCAACAAACATTTTTCTTCCATCGGAAGGGCAGCGGAATACATGCCAAAATCTCACACTATACGTAAGCCACCACAGGAAGGGCGGTTCCAGCTTGGGTTCGTTTCCAGGCGAATGGGTTGACTGTATAAGCGTTTCGGAGGACTTCCCGGTGTGTAACTTGTATACGAGCCAGTTTCTCTTAAAAAAGTTCTCAACGAAGGCATCAATCCCATTAGGTCCTAGTGTGTTTTACCATAATCAACTAAACCAAACTAAAAATAACACTATTCGTAAATCTGCAAACGTTATAGTATAAATGCTTGTTACACAAATCTACGCAAATTGTGGAATTGACGAAACTCGTGGCGGAAGGAGTAAGAAAGGAAAGAAATTAATTAAAATAGCATTTCGTTAGAAATCTTAAGTGTGAATGCAATAATACACAGGAAATGTATAAGAATCAAATGTTCATGCAACTAGACATTGAAATTCCGTAACATCTTTTGTAAAAAAAATTTAAAATTTAAAATTTAAGATTTAAAAATGCCTTTTCCAAAAGTAATGTTGTGCAGTCGTTAGGAATTTTGCTGCTGCAGATGTGAAAAATGGGCAGTGCCCCCACCGGGACTCGAGACCTGGACCTCTCGAATACGCGTCGATTATGCTTCCAATTACACCACGAAGGCATGAGGAAAGGAAGGAAAATACCCTACATAGTCCCTCTTTTAAAAGGCCACTAGCGATGAAGAGACTCAATGGACAAATTCTGGTGGTGATAAATTATCTGCCACCACCTTTTAGTTCGGGTGCTTCTGTAAAGTATTTTTTTTCCTTTGAAAGAACGTTGAAAATTCTGCACTGCCCTCACCGGGACTTGAACCCTGGACCTCAAGAATATGCGTCGAGTACGCTTCCAATTACAACACGGAGGCATGCAGCAAGGAAGGAGAAAATACCTTATAATGTTATTAGTTGCATACTTTATAATGTTCATCCACAACATTCTAATAGATATTGCACCAATTTTTAATGCTTTTTTTGTAAAGAGTTTCAATACTTTTATTAATTATGTTATTTCATATGCTCTAATTTCTTTACAGGTCTACGTCTTTTCTCGAAGCAGACGTTAAGAATTTTTACTTTAGAGTCTGTGTATTACAAATTCGAAGTTATAGGATATTAAGATATTTAGCACAATGTTACCGCTATAATTTAGTAAAGTATCTTTTTTGACCCCAAAATATGGGGAAGAAAGTTAATTTTTTATTTCTTCATAAGTTTTTATTTAGTACTTTGAAGTTTAAAATATAAAAAGCTGTAAATGCAACTTAGATATTCAAATGGTTATTTGAAATTAAAAATTTTCTCTAAAGTAGCTATCTTACTACTAATTTACTACATGTAGACGGAAAAATGATTTATTTTCACTCGCTGAGATTATTTTATTTTTGATGATTTCTTGAGGATATGTTTCTTCTTAGTAAATATTCTAATTACATATTTAAGAAGTTACTCATTTTGAAACATAATTATGTTTTCACAGAAACGCATTTTTTAAAATCAATGTCAGTCTTTTTGAATATGAAGTATTTTTAATTTCATTTAAATTTCAACAAAAGTGTTCAATCTTATCGATTGATTCTTTTCCCCAAAAGTTGAGAAAAATGTTACAGTTAGTCCCTTATTGAGACCTTAAAATCCATTAAGTATTAAATTAGCTCTTAGTAAATGAGGTTAAAATGTATTCAGGAGAGACAAATTTTTTATGTGTTTTACGTTGTTCCAGGATAATTTATTACTTCTCCACCTGGGATACTTATCTGAAGTTTTGTTCTTGTTGAACACCGTTTTAATGATTTTCTTTACTTTATTGCATTCTGCTGGCTCAATTCTCTTTCTTCAACGAATTCTTGAATATATAAAATAATATATAAAATTGAGCAATATTTGTAGTCTGATGTTCGTAAATTTATAAGAAAACTGACGTTTGTAAGTGTAATATTTATAAGAAATGATGTTTATAAGAAAATTACGCATTTAATATTATACTCAAATTTTAGCTCAAATTAATCGCAGCTCATCTATAAAACTTACATTACTCTAATTGGAAGGCAAACGCACCTATGGAGTGTTTAAAACTGGTCATTAAGGAAATCATAGATATTAATCATAGATATAAAACTTTATTAATTTCGGAAGTGGTCAGATGCACGTCACTGCTCTTAAGAAGCAAAATGTTTTTGCTTCTAAAGAAGACTGAATATATGTCAATCATCAATGATGTTGAATTCTGCGTATTTTTAATGTTGAAATTCCTCTCTTTCATATATTAAAATATGTATTTGAACACTAAAATCTAATATACATTCTAGAACGATATTTTGATAAATACGATTTTCGATGTTATGTATTTAAAAAAATCATTGGTCAGAATGATATTGGTCAGAATATTCTCAGTTTTAAAAGAAATTTTTCAGTAATACGAAATTATATTAAATTTTCTATTCTGGGAAGAAAATTTCAATTTAATGTTATTATGCATAGTAGAACCTCTAATACCCTTCAGTCTGAGGACCGCCGAAACAATGAGTAAGAGAATAGGTGAATAATAGTTCTTTCTTGCACCTCAAGCAGTAGTGCAAAAGTGACAGTTCTGCATTAGAGAACTTCTGAATCGATGCACGTTGCATATGTGAGATCACTGCCCATGCTTTCAACTCCTCAGTTTTTATGATGCAGAAGTGTTATTTTTACGTTACTTCTATCACTTACAGGCAGTCGGCAACTAGACTTATATTTAGCATATTGCATTGTATAACTTGAAAAAAATCAATGATAAATTTTAAATTTATCACATTATTAACATTAAGTTTCTCTGTCGGTACGTAAGGTAAAAATATGATATTTAAAATAAATCCAGAATACTCTCTATTTATAACATGATACATACAATTTCAGCAGATTTATATCAAATGACTCACTCGCACTTTCAATGTTGTTTCTCGTTGTCAAATACGAAGAGTATTTTCTGTTTAAGTATTATGTACACTAGATAATATCTCAGAAATTAAAATCTGAATAATTCGTAATGAATATTACACACCACGATTACAGAGTTTGCACTGGGACCTTTTAATGAAAAATATCTTTATGTAGTTTTGTAGAACAGTATACCATAAAAAGAAAGCTGAATGCAAAATCATTTCTTTCAAAGCTGAATGCAGAAACATTTCTTTATATGTTAATGCTGTTACTAAATTCATGATTTACTGCAGAATATGGGGCATTTTAAACGGCTGCTGTTTATTTCTTTAGTTTTGTTTAAATATTTAACTCAGCCCCTTTTTTTCCTAATTGTTTTTCTGCTCTTTCTGAGGAACTCATTTTCTTTTTTGAACTTTCTAAGTAACTCATTTTCTTTTTTGAACTTTCTAAGTAACTCATTTTCTTTTTTGAACTTTCTAAGTAACTGGCGGATAATAGAAATTGCCTTAACAGCATTTGTTAATCGAATTTTTGTTGTATGAGTATCGTACTCGATTGGCTAACGCAGTTTTTGTTGTTATTTATTTTATGTTTTGCTTCATATAAAATATGGATTTAGCAGTTGCTTAGCTGTTGTCAGACAATTAACCTGTAACTAATACTAGTAACTAGTTTAAGAAACATAATTTTATCAAAATTACGAAATTATATGCTTTAATTTTTTACCTCTCTTTTTGCACAATCATTAGTAAACTTTGTTATTATCTACCGTGATCCAAACATCGCGAAATCTCTCTTAAATCATAGTAGGAAACCATTTCAAGTGTATGTAAATTCTCTGAACGTTTCCTGAAAACTGCCCTCTAGCCGTCGCCGTTCGCATTATCAGACCAAAGTTCCTACATAAATCTTGTTTAAAGTGGTATGACAGACCAGCATGTTAAGTTTGGCAACAACCTTTTGAGACACTCTGTATATTATTCTCATGCTGTTTAAATGAATGTACACTCATGTCTACAAATTAAGGATAATGCAAAATCAGGCAAAGGAAGAGTTAGAAGCAAAACAAATTTGACTTATTTGTAAAGCCTATTTATTAAACAAAAGGCAAAGAGCAAAAAAGATGCTATATGTTTGGTATTATTAAAAACATTAACGATTTTTTCTCCCTGGAGCAAATTACAAAAAAAAACAATATTACATGGTTGGTGTGATTGTTAATACATTGTATGTCTCCCAGACGATGCAATACAGTCCGTACAACACCTAGGCATGCTGAGTATCAAATTATCGATCGGATCTTGGGGGATATTACACCACTCAAAAGGCAATGCTCTCCGAAGTTCTGGTAGACATGTAGGAGGAGGTTGACGGGCTGCAATCCAAGCATGTCTCTTGGCTTGTCATGGTTTCAATTTGAACATGCAGGTCAGTTCTGGAACCCAGAATAATTCCACCCCAAACGAGCACTCCTGCACTACCGTAACGGTGTCGTTCAATGATGTTTTCTTGGTGGTAACGGGTATCTGGAGCTTTCCATATGAAAGTCTGGCGAGAATCAGACTGCAAGCTAAACCTGGACTCGTCGGAAAACATCACACAAGCCCACTGTTGCGGTGTCCACAATGCATGCTCTCTTCTCCAGGCTAACCGCAGGAGACAGTGAGTTGCAGTAAGTGGAACGCATCTGACAGGTGTACGAGCATATAGACCAATCTGCCCGAAGCGTCTGTACACGGTCTGCCTTGAAATTGTCGTACCAGTGGCTGAAGAGAGCTGACGAGACAGGTCTGAGGCTGTGCTCCGCCTATTTTTTTTGGCAGTAACTGCCAAATACCGGCCCTCATTCCTCGTTATAACTCTGGGGCGACCTGTGCTGTAATGTCTACTCACATTACCATCATCTTGGAATCGTTGACAAAGCATGGAGATAACACTCTGGGCAATTCAAAGTTCGTCTGATACTTCCAGTTGGGTACGCCTACATTCCAGTCGGCCAATAATTCTACCACGTAAAAAGTCATCCAAACGCGTCCTTTGTGTCATGACTATTCGGTTATTGCACTGAAATGCTTATAAAGCGCCTGCGAACAATTTTACTTCTTTACCTGTATTCCTTATTTATCACTCTCTTACACTCTCGTCATTGTGACGTACCATCGGTGTCATTTGGTTACTTCCCGAAATTCGCATATGATTCTTGAAGATGTGTGTAGTGATTTTACAGGTGATATATTTGTTTTAGAGTTCGATTTCCGCATTACTCCGAATTATCCTTAATTTATGGACATGAGTGTATTTCGAAGATATTTTTTTATGGGGGGAACCTCTTGCATTTGATGTATGATATAAATTGTAGCGGCTTGGATAATCAGTAACTATAAAATGTGAAACAGTTATCTGCTGAGAAAGAAATGTTTTCGTAGAGCAATTAAAATAAACTAAAGAAATTACACATTCATCTAAAAGTAACCTCAAACTATATTTTTAAATCTCAGTAAAACAAATTCGATTGACTTCCTACTCTTTTTTTCTAAGTTTCTAAATTGACTAAGAAAATATATTTGAATACTTAAATACTTCTGTGAATGAAAAAGCTGAAATTAAACTAATTCATCAATTAAATTTTACATAAAACTTTCGATATCTGTTAACTACTGAGAAAGACGACAGAAAAAACTACTAAAAGCAAACGAAAAGCAGGTAGCTGAAAGCAATAATTTAGCTTCTTGAAACCAACTGACCAGCAATTGATAATATAGGTTATCGAGAAAAAAATTATTAAAAGGCAGATAATGAATTCCAGAAACATACTAAGCGTTAAAATTTTCTCTAAAAATAGCTTAATCCAAATAACACAAAAATGTTTCAATATCTTTGCTCAGCTTCCCGAGCTTTATTTGGCCAGTGTCACTCCCCTTCTCCAGAAAGAGCAGAAATTCGTTTTGCACTTTATTCGTTTCCAGCAGAAGTTGAATACATATTCTAGCTACGCAGAGCAGGGAACATACTCCGACTTCTTTTGAAAACGTTTGCCAAAATATATGTTTTGTCCCCATTTAAGATTAAGAAAAGTACTAGTAATCATACAACCTTAAGAAGTGGAGTACTAGAAAATCGTGCTTAAATGTCATCGGTCAAGTAACCAATGTGCTGTACTTTTTGTGTGAGTATGTTAGTTACAAGTGGGTATTTGAGTAGAACTAAAATATTTCGGAAATACAAAAAAAAAATCGTATTTCGGAAATACAAAAAAATCTTCATTCTCAGAACTCCATTGTGCGGCAAGGGATCACTCTAAATATGCGGCAAGCCGAAAGTCCTATTGAGAGGTCGATGGTAGGGAAAAGGAGTGGGAGATTCTCGGACCCGTTCCTCCTGGAGTGATCTCTATTAATATTCGGGGTGGAACTCAGTGAAGTAGTACTGTCACTTGTATGGTGCTCAAGCTTTCCAACGACAGGCGCAATCTTTGCCATGATGAATTTCGTGGGCTTCTTCTGATGATACTTTCAGACAAGTGAAATAAGTCACAACAACATACTGTGACCGTCACAGTGAGGTGTATTTAAGCGGACCCTATAAATTCAAGGAGACGTTCATTTCTGGTGTAACAAACAGCTGACTATAAGAAGTCTGCCATTTCATAGATACATTTGCTGATGGTCCGCAGAAATTTCGAGGAACTTCTTTATTTATTATAGATTTAAAAGCTTAGAATCACTAGAGGTTTAATCCATATATTGAATACCATTGGATGATTATACTTCAGAGTATACTTTATAACCGCTCTCTTATAGATTTAAAATGAACTTAAAGGGTATTTTCTCTCTCTTTTCTGCATGCCTTTGCGATGTAAGGGTAGTACACTCGGGACGTATATGACAAGTCCAGGTTCAAGCCCCGGAGAGAGCATTGTTCATTTTTCATGTCTCCTGCTTCAAAATAACCTAATGATTCTGCAAACTGAGAGACCATGTCCTTAAACCTAACACATTAATAAAGTGAACTGCAGTAAGTAATTTCAAAATATGATTTATTTTACTAAATATTCCAATTAACTAAGAGCATATGATACTTTAAAATACATTGCAAATGATTTTTTAAAATAAATGTTAGCGTCTCTTAGAGGAACGATTGTGCATTGAACATGCTATAACTTTTTGAACATTACATGTTTGAAATTTCAAAAGTGCTCAATAGGTCATAAATAAATCATATTTTTTTGAAATTTTTATTCCAAAAAAAATCTCTCGCTTTGTACCTTGACTCCTTTCCTTCCAATGTACATCCAACCCAAAATCGGATACATTAGAAGCTGGCAAACGTTTCCTTACCTAATGAATAAGAAAGTCACCCTTGTATACGGAATTCAACAAGCAACGTAATCAAATTATCATTGCTATGTTGTCTTTTACAATGCCACTAGTAGCACAATGAAAATCATTGAGACAATTAATTATATGGACAGAAATTGAGTCAGATGATTTATATATTTTAAGGCGTAAGTAACAAATTGCTGTATGAATATAAAACCATAATTTCTGTCCTTTATTTTATCTGAGGTGGGGATAGGAAGGAAATGCTTTTCAGAAAAAGTTTGCCTGAAACTTGCTTTATACCTGCGAAATATTTTTGTGTCTAAACATGATGGTACTTTACAAAAACAAATATAGAACTTCAAGAAGTATAGAACGATCACAAAGGAACTAAGCTAAAACTATTTTTAAGACACAATATCACAAGCGGTTAAAAATAAGTGCTAAAAATATTGCTCAAAAGAACAACTTTCTGACGTCTTTTGAAAGAAAAGGGGAATAGAAATCTAATTAGGAATTTATATGACTATAAAACTTTATAAAAGATTTCAGAAGTCTGATATACTAATTATGTATTCGGTAGAATTGATGTAATTGGTTTGTTTTGGAGAAATATTAATTAGGAAAAATAAAGAGATGTGTAAGATAAAAGTATTCATTTTCTTAATAAACAGAATAAGAAAATATATCAATAAATTTTTATGATATTTTTCTCAGATTTACTTAATGAAACTAAGTCCAAATTTATCTCAGAGAGGAAAATCAAACTCTAAACCAACTTGCTGTTCGTGACAAGCGGTGTCATTCAAACCTTTTATAATTAAAGGTTATTTTCTTATTTGTAATTTGTCTTATTTGTAATAATATAATACTTCAAATACTTTTAATGAAAGAAATCAATAAATTATTCATAAAAGCATATCAAAAGTCTTTTGAGTGTGATAAATATTTCGTCGGTAAAGTAGGTAGAAGTCGTTATTTGTCAGGTAGCGAATTTAATAAACCCTTTTTATGCTTAGTGTCATGAATCAAATTACGATTGGAATGAAATAACGAATAATTTGCAATCAATAAAAGTTTAATCGCTATTCGGAACAAAATTACTGACACTCTTCTCGTCGAGTGCTGAAAAGGAACTAACTGCTTTTCGACTAGTTCCCACTAGCTTGATTAAAGACGTTTATGAAAAAACAAGTAAGCTATGAATCATTTCAGAGCACTTGAAATTTTTAATATTTAAACTGTTTGCATCAGACATTTAATATAAATTACATAAGTCGAAACAAACCGTTGAAATATGACGTAAGTTTTCGGAATTTTGATAAGATTTACATTAAATATAATTTTGTGTTTGAAGTGAATATTTCTGTAAATATGGAACGTATAACTACAGAGGTTGTTCGCACATTTCTTAGACGATTCTCCTTGCATTTACAGAAGTAATCTGCCTACAGTTTTTGTGTTTTTAATGTTCTATTCGATAACCCGTATTCTTCACTATCTCTCTATATCATAATTTAAAAAGTAATACACTTTTTGTAATTCCGGAAGAGGTATTTTATCTCACTCCTCTTGAACAGCATTCCAAAGTTCAAGGAGCGCTGTAGGTCGACGTTTAGACAATCCGCTTTTTGAAAACCCAAAAGCGCAAAAATCCATGCGTTATACGTCAGAATATTTATCGGGGATATCAGTGAAGGATAGGGGCTTGAAACCCGTTTCTTGTTTCGTTTTTTCCAGAAAATTAAAAGTGGATTTTGAGGAGTGGCTGCTTGCTTTGTCTTGATGTAGCTCTACTGATTGGTGGCACAGTGGGTAAATCATTTTTCTCCACTCTCTTTCTTTTTACTTTTAAGTTCTATGAAAAACAATCAAAAATCTTAAATCCCTTTGAAAACGTTATTTAGATTCTTTGAATTATGTTTTAAGATTTTTTGTCCTCTTTGATGATAATAATTGATCTTTTTTCATTGCAGTTATTTAAATACATCTAACATTCACCTACTGTGACAATAGTTTTCCATTTTTATCTGGATACATGTTTCCCATAGAAAATTATTCTGCAACGAGTTCTGCATTCGGCGATATGTCGATGAGAAAGACGACGCACATTACGTTTTTTCGACCTTTTAAGATTCAAATCAGCATTAATCACTTTTGTATAGTTGACAATGAGAATTTAATGATTTTGCTACTGTCCTTTTACTTCTCGGAATTTCTCTTAGCATTAAAAGATCTTACCTTTGCAAAATTCAAAACGTTCTGTTCTTTTTTTTCGTGGATATGTATCTGGAACAATTTTTCCAGATGAAGCTAAATTCTGATTATTTTTTTTTCATTTCCTGTTAACAATATTATCTATAGTAGCTTTAGGTATCAGAAAACGAAAGAGCCTTCTTTCTTCCGAAAGAGAATATACATAGTCTTCCATCCATTCTTCTTTAAAGTCGCCATTTTGCATGTAAATAAAACTGTGAAATACGGATAATAATTAATACTTTCCAAAATATAGCTGCAGTTAAAAAACAAATTTCCAAGCAGATGATTATTTTTTAGCGAAGGAAAATCGTCGATTCAAAAAATGGGCGAACAGCCTCTGTACAAATCTAAACACATGTTATTGTTTCTACGCAACTAGAATCTGTCAAGCTTATTTTTCACTTATCAAAAAGCTAAAAAGAATATTTAGAGTTTTGATAAATCAAAAATACCTTGGAGTTCAACAGATTTTATGCACTTAGTTTAGAGACTGCTTAATATTAATTAGACACGAAGTTTAATCTAATAATAAATTTAATAATAAATTTTGTTTAAAACATTCACTTGATGACTATTTAAAGGACCGGGGTGCAGTACACATAAGTTTTAGCAAATTTAATGAGCAAACTTTATTGCTTGTTGATCAGTATTTCTACATTATTTTCCCTGCAGCAGCGCAACATTCCTATACTATGCCTAGTGCTTTCAGCAAGATTTCGTGTCTGGAGGAATAAAAAATATTGCCACACAAGGAAATATTTTTACAAAGCTTGTGCGAATCGATGCAGTGAAATACACTCATGTCCATAAATTAAGGATAATTCGGAGTCACGCGGAAATCGAACTCTAAAATAAATATATCACCTGTAAAATCTCTACACACATTTTCAAGAATCATATGCGAATTTCAGGAAGTAACCAGATGTCACCGATGTTACGTCACAATGACGAGAGAGTAAGAGAGTGATATATAAGGAATACAGGCAAAGAAGTCAAATTGTTCGCAGGCGCTTTATAAGCATTTCAATGCAATAACCGAATAGTTATGACACAAAGGACAAATTTGGATGATTTTTTACGTGGTAGAATAATCGGCCGTCTGGAATGTGGGCGTATTCAACTGGAAGTATCAGACGAACTTGGAATTGCCCAGAGTGTCATCTTCCCAACTGGAAGTATCAGACGAACTTGGAATTGCCCACAGTATCATCTCCAGGCTTTGGCAACAATTCCAAGATGATGGTAATGTGAGTAGACGTTATAGCACAGGTCGCCTCAGAGTTACAACGCCGAATGAGGACAGGTATTTGGCAGTTACTGCCAAAAGAAACAGGCGGAGCACAGCCTCAGACCTGTCTCGTCAGCTCTCTGCAGCCACTGGTACGACAATTTCAAGGCAGACCGAGTACAGATGCTTAGGGCAGATTGGTCTATATGCTCGTACACCTGTCAGATGCGTTCCACTTACTGCAACTCACTGTCTTCTGCGGTTAGCCTGGAGTAGAGAGCATGCATTGTGGACACCGCAACAGTGGGCTTGTGTGATGTTTTCCGATGAGTCCAGGTTTAGCTTGCAGTCTGATTCTCGCCGGACTTTTATATGGAGAGATCCAGATACCCGTTACCACCAAGAAAACATCATTGAACGACACCATTACGGTGGTGCAGGAGTGCTCGTGTGGGGTGGAATTACTCTGGGTTCCAGAACTGATCTGCATGTTCCAATTGGAATCATGACAATCCATATCTATGGGGACGTCATTCTGGAACAAGATGTACTTTGGTTTCGGGGCGCCATGGGCGCACAATTTGTGTTTATGGATGACAACGCCCGTCCGTAGTCACGCGGAAATCGAACTCTAAAATAAATATATCACCTGTAAAATCTCTACACACATTTTCAAGAATCATATGCGAATTTCAGGAAGTAACCAGATGTCACCGATGTTACGTCACAATGACGAGAGAGTAAGAGAGTGATATATAAGGAATACAGGCAAAGAAGTCAAATTGTTCGCAGGCGCTTTATAAGCATTTCAATGCAATAACCGAATAGTTATGACACAAAGGACAAATTTGGATGATTTTTTACGTGGTAGAATAATCGGCCGTCTGGAATGTGGGCGTATTCAACTGGAAGTATCAGACGAACTTGGAATTGCCCAGAGTGTCATCTCCAAGCTTTGGCAACGATTCCAAGATGATGGTAATGTGAGTAGACGTTACAGTACAGGTCGCCGCAGAGTTACAACGCCGAATGAGAACCGGTATTTGATAATAAGCTTTACGAATAAGTCAAATTTGTTTTGCTTCTAACTCTTCCTTTGCCTGATTTTGCATTTTCCTTTATTTATGGACATCAATGTATTAAATTCTTTGTAAAATACTAGTGGCTTCGCGGTGAGACGCCTAAAATAATTATAATAAAAAAGAAAATGTATGTAAGGTTTTAAGGAGGCTAGTTTTCGTAATTTCATTTAATTGAGTTAGTCTATCTTCATGAAAATATTTAAGAATTATAACCATAAACCAAGTGTTTTTTTTTATATTACATTAATTTAAACTATTGTTACACTCCAAAGATTCTAGACTTTAAATGTAATACAAAGAAATGGATATTGTATTTCACTTGCCAGTTTCTTTAATGTGAACGTTATTCTTAATTATGCTCCAAAAAGATTTGTAATGACTAAAGTTTAAGCACTTTGATTTTCAGTGCGCAAAAGCATCATATTGTTTAACAGTAACTGAACTAATCTCAAAATAGTAACTACACGCCAGACAAAGATTGATTGATTAATTAATTTTATCTATTTAAGTTTAAAATTTTTAAATACGTGTTTGTTATGAAATCAGAAATATGGCTTATGTATTATTTATTCGGTAAAATCTATCGCTTTGATAAAGAATTAGGTTGGATCAATCTTGTTTATTCTGGTATTATAATTTTAGTTTGTGTATTCCTGAAAAGTTAATTTTAATATCTCCTCAATTTTATTATAGTGAAATGAATTTAATATATAAAAACGTGATAATTAATTAATTAATTTTTTTTCTATTTGAGTTAAAATTTTTAAATCTTTGTCTGTCATGGAATCAAAAATATGGTCTGTCCCCATGATAAAGAATTTGGTTGAATCAACCCTGTTTATTCTTTTATAATAATTTGTTTTAGTTTTTGTATTTTTTTAAAATTTACTACTAATATTTCCTTAATTATATTATAGAAAAATTGTGTCTTTACAAATTATACTTCAGCGTATGCATATGCATTACGAAGTTTAACCGAAAATGTCTGTTTAATAGGAAATGATCTCATGCCTGTCGAAAAACAGATAATACTTTTATTCCATTTTTTTCATTCTAAGAAATATTTATATTCTTCAGTTTTCATTTGCATTCTGAGAAATCTTTATTTCTTTCAAATTTCATTCTAAATAAATCTTCATATCTTTAAATTTTGATTCTAATACGTCTTCATAATATTCAATATTCAAGTGCAGAAGAAATGTTTGAAAGCTTCAATTAGGAAATTTAAAAGATTTGTATTTTAATTTTCTACTCTTTTCTGACTTTTAAAGTTTTTAACTGTAGTGCTGAAAAGAAAACCTGAAAACTAGTACCTTTCTTTAAGAAATTAAACAATACAGTTCAAAATAATTCATAATCTTAGTGACGAGTTGTGCCTCAGATAAATCCATAAACTCTTTAAGGAGAATAACAATCCGGTGATCGTTTAAAGCTGCTCTGTTTCTCCATTATTTAACACTGTTCTGCAATTATTGGAGAAAATTTAGCCCCAAAATAAAAAAAAACAAACGCTTATTTTAATGTTTATTTTATTGGGCCACATTTGTCTTTTAGTGAATTTATCCATGAAAAGAACAATAAATTTGAAACCGCAAACCCTACAGTAATTTGTAAATGTTAATCATGGTAATAATTGGTAGTTGTGCCTCAGGCTTAAGCTTCATTCAGATTACGTTTCATATCTGAAACTGAAATTGTCTTCTCTCGTAACAGTTGCCAGAGGCAAAAGAGTTCAATAATTTAAGTATCACTTTGGAGCTAGCGTAATTTTATCGCTTAAGTTGAAAGCAGAAGAAAACACATAAAACGGTAATAAAATAAAGATATTACTCGCTTGTTACAGGTGATCTGATGCATTGTATAGAAGCTAAACATTGAAACTGGTGTTATTTAACGAAAGAGAGAGTTGTAACTGGATTTGCGCGCCTTAAGTGTTTGGTTTATGCCTTTAAACTGCTCTTAAATTTAGAATAAATACGAATAAAATTTGGCGTATTTTGTGATCTCGCATTAACTTTATAATGGCCATAAAAGGAATTTGAAGTTTCTTAGAATGTTTAAGTGGGTATAATCTTTTACTTACACTTTTTTGGTGTAATTTAAATGTATCTGTAAGTGCAGAGTTCTGAAATCTCCAGATGTTTATAAGCTTCACTGAAATTATAACATTTTTTACCCGCTAAAATAAAACCAATCTTTTTCAATGGTATTGTTATTTCTTTCTACACGATATGTATTGTTATTATTTTATTATTATGAGATACTTTCAGAATAATAAAAAAATTATATAAATGTATACATATGTTTAAATCTCTCAAATGGAAACCATTACTTCTAAATCATGTCACGTATCACATTCATCTTCTACTTAAGGTTATTATTATAACATGTAAGTAATATTGTGTGAAATATAGTAACTTTACGCCCATAATGTTTATTTAATGTTTTAATATACATAGGTAAAAATATAGTGACAAGGAAGTTGAATAAATTTTATAACAATATTACAAATCAGCAAATTGATATATTACTGGCAATCAAAAATAATGTCAGAAGGGATATCTAAGATAACAAGCTATAACTACCAACTTAATCAATTGAGAAATAAAAGCATTCAATTAAACAGGCAAGCAAAAACAAATATTGTCAATCGATGTGTATTATATATAAATTTATTATTTACTACCAGTTGTAAATTGAACAAGTATATTTTAAGAAATAACTGGTAAGATAAATGAGATACAGAAGCAACATCTAAAATCAGGTAGATGATTTAATTAAAATTTCAAATGCTTGGATATACTTTGCACTGCCGGAAAACCTATTAAAGTTGCTTTCCAAAAATCACATCTTCGATGGAAAGATGACAAAAGCAATTTGCACAAAAATACATAAGTTATTTTCTCCCTCCTTTCCTTCTTCGTTCATAGCGTAACTGGAAATACACTCGACGCGTATTCAGGAAGTCCGGATTTCGAATCCCAGGGAAAGCAGTGCACATTTTTCACGTCTCCAACATTTAAAGTCCTACTGACTCTACAGTAGCCCGAAATAATATGTAGTGGACGATGATTCATCACCACCGGGATTTGGCAATTGGGTTCCCTTATTCTCGGTCGCCCTTTAAAAGGAGGAATATATAAGATATTTTCTCAATCAATTCCGCATTACTTCGTGGTGTAACTGGAAGCACGCTTGACCGTATTCGAGAGGTCCAGAGCTCAAATCCCGGGTGGGTATTGCGGATTTCTTCAGTCGCGTAACTTCGAAGGAAAAAACATCGATATTTAGCCCTGATGTGAATAAAAGTTCGATACCCCCTACGCATTGCTAATAAAATATTATTGCACTTCAGTTTGGAACAAAGCCTTCATATTCTTTAACGCCCATCATAATTGGTTCAATGATCCTCTGAGCTAGAATGGAAGAAATATTTGCCTGCCTAAACAGTGTGGCATATGTTTTCAATGACGCTAAGGTTTAGGGATCGCTATTCCTTTCGCTAAGTTACATACCTTCAAGATATGGTGGATTGGGGTTGTTATATATAGTTAAGCATAATGCCAGAAGATATCTAAGATAACGAGCTATAACTGATAATGTTAATCTGTTAAAACATACCATTCACCAACGGCAGCATCAAAAGATATCACATATTTATCAAAAAACCTCTACCTCAGAATATTCATAGATCCATCGAAACAGAAGGATTAAACCTCCAGATATATTCTTACCGAAAACAGATAATATCAATTTAAACATATCTTTCAGAAATTTTGAATTGATATCCTGTTCTTTCTGCACTGCAGCATACGTTAGATTCATGTACAAACTCTATTCTCCTCCATTAATGTCTACTTTATTCAATTTTAGCGTGTCCAGCGCTCTCGAATTAGCCTGCGTAAGCGTGCCATTGGCAGACATGCGCAAAAATACAGGGTACCCCATGAAGACCACTCAAACACTGCACAACCAGGTTCCTGTTATAGAATACATGTAAAACTGCCCAACGAACTATATCTGTACGACCCATATTTGACAGATAAATGCGAAAGAAACGTATGTCGTCTTATCCATCACATACACTATGATTCCAGCATGACGAAGCTGTAGAATACTTAAGTGCTTTTGTACGTGATTGGTTAGATATGGACTATCCAAGTTTCTGGACTGGACTTGGGGATCCGGTTTTATGACCTCCACTACCGCCAAATCTGACACCCTCGGATTTCTTCCTATGAGGCCAAATTGGCCTATCGAGAACTAGTTAATACAGAAATTGACATAGTGGCTCGTGTACTTTGGTGCATACCATGCTGCTGCAGCGTTGTAGTTAGCCATATCACGGCATGCGCGTACGTGATTCGATATCCGCGAAGGACATTTTGAACAATTTCCTGTATAAAAAGATGCAAATTCCGATGTTCTGAAACTGATATTATGTTATACTTCTCTTTCGCATTTATTTCGAAAACTATGGGTCGTACAGGTAAAGTTCTTTCAGCATGTTTTATGTATCTAAGCAGGAACTCGGCTGTGCAGAATTTGATCGGTCTTTATGGGACACCCTGTATAAGATCTTATGCCAAACAGGCCCTGCATATGAAACCGTCTTCTCATACATGAAGCAGATATCCGTTCTCCTGCTATTACAAATTGAGCAACAGCAAGTTAACCCTTTGACTACAAATTTTATTAACATTTCTATTACAATATTGCACATTCGCAACTCGTATTTGCTTTTTTTTCTCTTTGTTCCTTTGTGTACAACAAGCGCAGCAGCGTCTTTATTTTCCAACTATTGGAAGGTGATCCCCAACACTCTGGAGATTCTAAAGCTTTTTAACCCAACAGTAATTTTAAACTTTTAGTGGGAGATGTATGTTCCATTAGTAGTCAAAGGGCTAAGACAGATTCGGAGTTATTTTTCTACACGACTTATCCTTAGCTATTTACGTTCATTTATAAAGCTATTTTCGCCGGGAGAAGAAATAAAGTTTCAACTTTTGCTTTCTGTCTTTCTTACTTATTCAGATCCTTGCTAAAGCCAGTAAGTAATAAGGCAGGATTCATATTGGGAGAAAGTTTTTTGTATTGGAAGTATTATTTTCATAATTTCAAGGAAATCGAATTGAACAACCGTTGAAGATTTTTTAATATTTTAATCCAAAAAAAATGTGAGTTTTAAGAATGAAAATACTAAAACTTTTTCTTTAAAAAACAGTTATGAATTAAAATATTGGATAATTAGCGTTCCAAAAATTTTTATTCCTTTTTATATGTGTAATTTCTTAAAAAGAATATATTACACACTATAGAGTAAAAACACGAGGTAAGAACTTAGCAGAAAGTACTCAAACACCAAGGGACGAAGAAATATCACTTCAAAGACACAGAGCTGGGAGAAATTGAACCAGAACAAACTGCTCTAGGAAAATGCTCCCGGCTACTTTCAGAAAAAAGAAAAAAGAAAATCTCTTTAGATGTCGTCCATGAATTCCGAAAGACATTGAGAAATATAAGTACCAGTCTGCGATATGCTTCCAAGATTTAAGAAAAATGAGAAGCTGATAGTAAAAATTAAACATACCATGCCATGTTTACCTTGTCATAACCATCAGAATAGATAATTTTCTGGTGAAAGCTTGTTCGCTCCTTTATAGCAGGTTTTGCTTGGAATTTCATTTTCCAGAGAAATTCTTAGCTTATATGTAGAAATTTAACAGCTTATTATACAACATACAAAGGATATTCAGTAATTGGGATTTTATTTTGAGACACCCAGTTTGAACTGGACTATTTGTTTCTGGCAAAGCGCACTAGGACTCTTTGTCTTTTTGGGGTGGCATGACTTTACAGAACGTTCTATACGAAACTCGCTCGTACTCATCTTATGCACAGGGAAAACTCATACTCTTAGCCCTCTCGAAAAGATTTGAGGAGTGCAAACTACCAGTCATCAGCAGTCTTTAGGTGCCTATTTTCGGATTATCCTTACACGTACTCAGTAGACCATATTTACATAAATGGAAAGTTAATGATATAATAAGACGTAGGGAAGTACAGATGTTAATTCTCTCTCTTTGGGATTTTTAATGGCGAGAAGATTTGGTTTATAAATAAACGTGACCTAATTTTACTAAAGGCAAAAAATAGCGATAAATAAATAAATAATATAATATTAAAGAAACAAAGAAAAGAAAAATGTAAATATATTGTATCATAATAATTCGAATCGTGAGTACGAAAGAATCTAGTGATTGAAGGCGGGACGGACTTTAAATTTTCTCGAAATCTAGTTGGGATCCGAATCCTAAAATATTCTCGAATATTTTGAATCTTTGGAATTCCTTGAATGTTTCATATCAGAGTAGTAAAAAAGAAAAGAAGAGAAAAAAAGAATATTGAACTCAATTTTTATTTAACTTAAATTTTTGACGAGTGTAAAATTTCAAAATTGCGTTTAATAAATAAAAAAACACGAATACATTTTCTAATAGTACACTATGTTTACTAAAAAGATACAAATGAAGAAAGTAATTACAATTCATTAATATTTAGTTTCACTTTCTCAAAATGATTTTTAGAGTAAATCATATCTGAGTAATAGTTGAAATAATTTATATTTTCCCAGAATCTTTTAAAGTCAAAGTAAGTATGATGAGGATTTATTTCAAAAGTTTATGCAAATAAACACTGAAAACAAAATTCTGCTCAGAAATTTAAGAATATGGCACGGCATGTTTTCACTAGACTATAAATCAAATTCAATGAAATTACAGCTATGGCCTTGCTTTTAAATGAATACTTCGATCAATTGTCAATAAAAACAAATTCCCAAAAGTCTGAATTTAAACTTTTGATGTATATTTAGGTTGTTAATATTTGATACACTAAAGAGCACAAAGATATAATTTTTTTTAATTTTGCATCTGTTTGAAGACTTGTAGGATTCGAACAATCTATACCTATTAAAAACGCTGAACGCTTTGCACCACAGCTTGAAAATATAATTAATAACTTATTATATCCTCAAGAAAAGTATAAATTGATCTTAATCAAAGTTTAAAATATTCCTTACGCAAACCTGCCAAATTTCTTTCTGTAAAATTTTATTGTGTTAATTATTTTTTCATGCAAAAATGAAAAGAAAGGCCAACATTAAATAAGTAAAAATTGTATAATATCATAATAAATTAAGGCGTAAATACGAAAGAGATTAATGTTGTTCTCTTTTTCTTCAGTAGTTGAATGATCAATATTTAGTGTTTCTTCAGCATAAATAGAACATAAATGTACCTGATTTTTGATTAAAACTAAACTATGTTTGAGTTTTCTGTCAAGAAAGTTGTTGAAAGTGTTTTCATAAATTTTATTTATTTATGCACGTATCTCATAAAAAATTGCAATTAGTTCAACTTATTAAATAAAATTATTTTAGGTAATGTTTATAATTATTTTTAAATAATTATTTTTACAGTTAGGTTCCAAACTTACATTTTTAATAATCTTTTTAAATGAATTTTTAACATTAAAAGAATGAAAAATTTAGAATGAAGTACTCTTCAACTTCAACTTAGGTATGAAATAAGAGCAAGTTTTTGCACTTTACTTTTCTGCAATTGCTTTCCAATTACTGTTTGTTAACGATATTAGAAAAAATATTATGATTAAAAATAAACAGCTTTTTTATTTTTATTCGTGACGTAAACGCCCCACTTAGATTTAACATGATTTTCTTTATAACTTAATAACAAAATATTACGGTAAGCGTTATTTAATACACTGCAAAAATCTATGATTTACCACAGAGTAGAACAAATACAACCAAATCTTACTTACTTCTGAATAAATACTGTACAGCAGAAAATGCTAAAATGTTTTTATAGGACTAAGTATTTCACGATAATCGTATTGCCTCAACTGGTAATTACAATAAATATTCATAACAAAAGAAATAATATGCTTGTTTTCTAATGGTAGTTTGGACGAGATGGGTGTTTCCTCTAAACAAAAGGGAATTTGCCTTTCTTTCTCTTTGGCGATTTGTTTGTTGGGGTTGGTATGTGCCAACAGCAACAAACTTCTCTGTAACGTCCCTTTACAACCCAGTGCAATATCCGAGACTCGAAGTAATTCGACTGGATTATCGTATTCCTCGCATACCCTTTTGGGGAGGCGATCAATAGGAAAGATGGGAGAACACACCCAGTGGCAGTGAACACCTTTTTTCGGGGTCCCTGAGGAAATAATCATAATCTAAAGAGCCACGATCTGTCTCCTAACCCCGCTGGCTTTACAATTACCATCGTTCACTGTCTCCCCGGGCAGGGCGGTGGCTGGTCTATCTTGTCCAGATCTGAAGGCAGAACATGAAAGCTCATAAAGCGTCTTTCTTTCTTTCAAAATGAGGATTCCCAGTAGTGTGTGTTCCTTTTGTCGTTCTGTTTGTCGACGGGAGAGGTTTTTGTTTTTATTTCGGGAGTTGTACTTTAGACAAATTTGCTGACTACTCTTATGGTGTTATACACTTTTATTTAGAAAAGGAGCTCTTTTTATTTAAACTTTGACATGTTTACAAAAGCATTTCCGACTAGTTTATGTCAAATAAATTCTCAAAACAGGTATGTCAGGTAATGAGACGCTTTCAAATGCATTTCTAAGAAGAGAATTTGAAGCACCCATATATATACAGGATTTCTGGAAAAATTATATATACATTTTCAGAAATCACGTCGAAAATGTTTTATTAGCATACTTTTTTTTTCAAAATTTAAACGACTCTAGAAGGAATTAATAGTCAAAACCTAGTTTTAAATAGTCTTGAATATTCGTTTTAGGAAACTGGCGTCCCTTTGCGCATCTTCCCATGTCCACTTGCAAAACTGTTCTCTTTCGACGTTTTATTTTTGCCTTCAAAAGGAGTATCTAATGTATAATACCTTCCACAATGATAACGCCTCAAAATGCAGTGGACACAAGATTTCGTAACTTCAAAACCCACTTCCCTCCCATATTTTATACAGTTCTGCGAATCCAGCAGCTTACCTTGACCTGTGCAGTTCGTTAATGTCTACCACATTCCAAATCATACTATGAACATTTGCTTCAAACTTGTCTGCAAATCGGCTGATGGTAAGCTGCAGAGGTGGATCTATTTGAAACTTTCTTCTAAGTAATCTTTAACTGCATTATTTTAAAACTTCTCTTAAAACATCAAAATATAACTTTTTTAAATTTTACACAAAGCTTATTTTAAATTTTATCCATTATGAAGTATACCTAAAATTAGGAAGATAATATAAATTATCAGTTGTTAAAGTGAGAATCCATTTTTTAATACACCCTATATTTAAACATTTGCACCTGAAGTATTCCTACTAGGCAAAAACGACATCTGGTTTTCATTTCGAAGTGCGCCTATTAGGCAAATGCTCATGTAAATAATTGCATATTCGATTAACTATAGCAATCAATAATCTCTTTCCTAAGGAATTCTAGCTGTTCTTATGCTTGAACCTAGAAAAAAAAATAATCCAAGGACCAGGATTGTGTAATAGCAAACAGAAGAATTAACGTAATGCAACAAAAGAAGTAGCGGTTCGCAGCTCTGTGCGACCTTCACTAAAGCCAGTACAATGCTTTCTGGAACGGTAGCAATGCAGCCACAACAGGCGTGGCTATTTGTTATTGTCTTATAAATGCATTCCACGAAAGAATAGTTGCCAGAGCCTCAAGGAGGCTGGACTTCTACTGCAACCAAAAAAATTTGATGAAGATCTTCCCGAGGTTGTGTCCGGAAGTCTCCCACCGCTCTATCCTACTACCAAAGTACACAAGAGGACTTTCGGCTCGCCTATTTGGAGCGTCCCCATGCCGCAAAGACAATACAGAATTAGAAATATTCATGCCTCCTTTGGTATTTGAACCGAGGCCCTTCGGTAACGCAGTAGGCTCCCCTAACCACTGTACTGTCTGGAGGGCTATGGCTGTTAACAGCAAGCAGCTTAACCGCATAGCGTGGAATCAGCTGTAATGAGAAATCCAAACACCGTATCCAAGCGGCACTCTCCTCTCAGGTGTAACCATGGCCAGCTACAGGAACGGACATGGAAGCTCAGAAGTCATGTGATCTGACGTCATGAACTCCGTGTGAGCAAAGAATTTTTTGAGTGCGCGACGTGCATGTGTGTATCGTTGGAGTTACGTTTGCATTCGTATCCTCCGTTCGTAAGGAATTTTTAAACCGTTTTATTTTTCATTATTTAGTAATGCCAGATAGATGCTGTGCACCAGGATGCCAGTCAAATTATGATAAAGCTAGCACGTACGTTTCTGTCTTGTCAAAAAATGTTGAAAAGAAAATATGTGGTGCAAGAAGATTCCACAAAGAGACTGGTCGCCATCTGCAAGAAGTGTTGTGCGTGAGAAACATTTCATTCAATCGGATATTATAAGAATTGATGAAATATCAGACAAGATGGTACTATCGTAAAAGTACGAAGAAAATGTCCAAAACTGAAGGAAGACGCTTATCTGTCTATATTTCCTAATTGCCCTAAATACCTGACGGAAAACAAACCTACTGCAAGAACAAGTAGATCTGAAAAACTTGCAAAATCAGATGAAATTGTATTTCAGCAATTTTTAGATAAAGATCGAATCGAAAGTTTTTTTGATTTTTGTGAACAATTGTCGCAACAGGTAAATTCGTTCAATTTGATTTCAAATCCAGTTGTAATAAAAAACAGTGATCATGTATTTATAATTAATTAAAATTTATTGTCAGCACCAAGGGTACTTTCAAGCATAAAAATCAATTTTGATATGAGTTTAAATATTTTTCTTGGTGACATTTTTGTTCCTGTAGCTCAATTTAAAATTATTCTAAATAATTCAGATCATCTTTTACGTTGGAGTGAACTGGAAAATATTTTATGTTCCATTAAAAATATGCAGAAAGATGATTTGAATGAAGTGCTTTTTAGTGAAAAAGAAAAGTCTGTGTATCATTGGAAAAAATGCATCTGCAGATA
>KK112299.1:0-41377 GCA_000611955.2 Stegodyphus mimosarum | reverse complement strand
TATTATTTTATACTTATAAATTAATTTATACATTAAAATAATTAAATAATATTCATATTAGAGCAAATGAACTTGTGTGATAAATCTAAAATGGCTCGAAGATACAGCAGTGAACTTTCAGTTTTTGCATATTCTTTATACATGAAGTCCTCATCATGTTATTCTTTGTTGTATGATAGTGGTTTATTGTCAATGCCCTCAACCGATCATTTAGGTAAAATTACGAGCATTCTGAATCTCGATAATTCGTTACAAAATGTAAATACAAAAAAGTACATGAGTGAAAATTTTAACAAATTGAGCGATGAAAACAGAATCGTAAATCTACTAATTGATGAAATCTATGCAAAGAAATCAATTGCTTATAAAGGGAAATCAATATCAGGTTTTGCAGAAAGTAAACATTATACTGAAGCTACAACTGTACAAGTTTTATGATAAGCTCTATTTATTCATCGATTAAAGAAACTATTGCCTTAGTTCCTGTTAATAATATGAATGCAGATTATTTATGCTGCCTGACCCGCAAAGCTCTTCATATTCTGGACGAAGCAGAATTTTCAATTGTTTCGATGATTTCTGATAACAATAGAATAAACAGGAACATGTTTCAGAAGTTAGGTCATGAACAAATGTCAACTCATGTCAGCAACCCTGCATATAACAAGAAAAAATTATTCTTACTTTTTGATTTGGTACACTTTTTGAAATCAATAAAAAGTAATTGGATCAATCAATTAGACGCCCAAAAATATTTTGTTGTCCTGATTTCGATGATCCATCAAAACGTATAATGCCTAAATTTTCGCATCTAAGAAATATATATCATAAGGAGAAGATCTCGATAGTGAAAATGGGGCATAAAATTTCATTCAAAAGTTTATAGCCATCGAGTCTACAAAAACAAAACGTGAAGTTTACTGTCAGTATTCTTCATGAGAGTAATGATGCTGCTCTTGAATTATTCGGAAAAAAACACTGCATTAATAATTGGCAGGATACAGTAAAATTTTTGCAAATTATCAGAAAATGGTGGAACATTATGAATGTGAGCCACCTAAACAAAAGCCTTTGTATAAAATGTGAAGACAACAAAGCGTTTATTGCATCTGATGATAAAAGATTCAGATATTTGAAAACATTCTGCTTTTGCTCGAGCAGTGGAAAACATGAAGCAACAGTCTCGTTGCGGATGTTTAAGCGAGGAAACGTTTTTTGCGCTTTATCAGACAACAAATGCAATCAACGATGCAATTAAAGAACTTTTAGTAAATAGCTCAAAATTTATAAACGTCTAAATTTCAGACTGATAAACTGGAGTATAGATTTTCACAGCATCGTCAAATGTCTGGAGGCAACTACTATGTTTCAGTTCAGCAAATTCTGGAGTCTGAAAGAAAAATTAAATTGAAGTCTATTCTTCAGGTCATTCTAATTCATATGGTAACATCTCTTTAAAACAGTTTGTTACAGAATTTTCAGACGTTAAAGAAGGGAGTAAAGATGTTGATCTTACACCTTTTAATGAAATTATTTCCAATGGTGGGGAACTGGCTGCAATTTGGGACACAGATGCAGAAGTTCTCACATATATTGCAAGTTATTGCTCAAGTAATATTAAAACTAACTGCAGTGCTTGCATAGATTTCTGCGTCTTGGACAAAGAATTATTAGTTGAAATTAGTAAATCATTTCCCCTGCAAATTATGAAATCATGCAACATACGCTGATAAGTCATTTGTCATCCGTGCTATACTGTGAACTGAAAGGGCAACAGTTGTTAGTAGATACATTCAGTTTGGCTTATCAATGGCCGGGTACTGTTGGTTAAAATTTGGGTTGGAATCTCGGTGAGCGGGTTGGTTGCGCGAACGCATTCATGACTTTCTTTATGTGTGAGGTGAACAAGAACAAGATTTCCTTAGAAAATCCTTCACGAATGCAGCTCTCCGCATACAAAAATAGCTATCGTGTGCTTCGATATAATCAACTAAACATACAAACCGTAGCTGTTTTTCAATTTAGAGAAATTTAAGTTTCTGAAATTGTTATGACTTTCCTCAATTTTCATATTTCAGAATCAATGAATTTTTAGGAATAGACATATTTTAGAAGCAATATCTACGTTTTCAAAAAATTAAAACAAAGGAAAATAACTGAAGCAATATTTCTGTGAAATATTCAGAAATAGCTGTTGAATGTTCAATTTACTTTATGAATCATAAAGTCTCTTTTAAAACTGCATTTGTGTTCAGAATATTCAGTCTGTAGAGAACGATGTCTAATATTTGCTGCAATGTTTACAATTAAAATTTTCTAATTAAGCACTGAACTGGCTTTAAGTGGTTTGTTAATTAGCTCCTTTTGAAACTAAATACTTACATAAACCTTTCTCATAAACTAAAGAATACTACTTAATTTCGGTAAATTTAATGGTCCGACTCATAAATATTTTTAATTAGTATTATCGCCGATGAATTATACATTCTGTACAGTTCTGCCATCTCTTGTTAAAAATAGATTTTCCTTTTCAATGTAGAAATAAAATTTTCAATTCGTTTTCATACCTTTTGTTTTTCGGATATTTCTTTATTAACTTCGTACGAATTCCATTTTTATATAAATGCTTGTTTTTCAAAGTTTTAAGAAACTGAGTAATAAATGGTAGACAACATTCAGATATAACTGAGAAAATTACGTTTATTGATTTCCTAATAAGATTATTTCAAATTTAGATACTTTTTCGTAGCTTGTATTTAACTTAAATAAACATATTTATTGATTTCAAAGGAAGACTTTTTTGCTTCTTATGATACATTTAACGAAATTTTACTTCGTGCTATATGACGTATTGAAACTGTGGGACCTAGTGTTTTTAATTATCATTAAATGTAACTATATCTACTTAAAAGTTAATCTTTGCTACTTCTGTCAAAGACTCGAAGATGAATACAGTAGGGTAAATATGCAAATAACCATTTTATTGAACATGATATTTTACAGGCGGCACGGACTTGCAGTGGACGACTACTTCCGGTGAGAACTTAAAAGATAATGCAAAGCTAAATTTAAAGATCAAGAAGAGTAATGCAAGGCTACCCAATTCAGTTAATCTAACAGGTTGACTCAGGACTTACAACGGCAAGAAATGGAAGCCGATATTCAAAGTTAACAACTAGTAGAAATAACAATGTGCGCTCACGATATCGAAATTACCCTTTTCACTATTAAACGTTTCGCTATATCAGTTTAAATACATTCACTCACCCTAATTTATATACTGGGGAAGAAACGCAAGAGGAATAAGAGAAGACAGAAAAGGCTAAGCGATTAAAATAACTATTAGTAAAAGTAAATGAAACCCTACACAGCAATACAACAAATGTTTAAGAAATATTTTAAATTAATAAGTTTTTAAGCCAATAATTTGTACCTACAACATAATCCTGCTACTCATTCTCAATTAAAAATTGAAATTATCTTGATTTTTTTGCGCTGTTAGTTAAATTTTGCACAGTTTTTTTATTTATGCTTTGCGTAAGATTTCTGTATTTAATCCGATTAATAGGATGGAGTAAATTTTATCATTAAAATTTTCATGAAAAATAGTAATACCATTAAGGGAAATGGTACTAAAATAAGAAACTACTACTAGAAATATTCAAATGTACATAGGTATACATATATACAAAAGCGATAGACCTTGATGACATTTATTCAGAAATTGACGGTTTATATCTTCATTATCTATAGATGTTGAGAATAAGAAAAGTAATATAAAATGATGGTCTATCCTACATGAATATCAGAAAATCCATTGCTCTTAGGCTATTAATAATATTGCAAATGCATAAAGATAGCCTGTGATAGTGTAGTTTAAAAGCCGAGCCCTGTATTCAGGAAATCGAGGTACAACACTAAATATTAGATATAATGTCATATATAAAATATTTATTCAAGAAATTATTTTACGAAAACAGTTAATTTTATTCCGTTTTAAGACATGTGCTCAGCCACATATACTGCAAGTTTTCTTCTAAGCGTTAAATTGATTCTTGAACGTTTATTACGTTTCTTTCTAACTTGAACAATGTTTAAATATTAATCAGACAAAAATAAATCATTAAAGTAAAAAAATTTGAAAGGTTTTCAGATTTTAACGATCGCATAAAGGGGTTTGTTAAAGTTTTTCTCTCTCCGTGGCTCGCAGTTTACCAGTCTGCTCTTACACTTACTCCTACTAACCCATTTTTTCTTGGTCTTTTTAGCTTTATTGTTAAGCATCATTTATCATCGCACTTACGCCATATAAAATTCAACAACAAAATTACAAACATTTTAAAATCAGCTTAGCGTTATACGTTTAGAAGCTTAGCGACGTACGTTTAGAAGTCCCGATGCAGTGTTAAGTGTTTGCACAATTTTTTTTTACCTCAGTTTATCATGTTAATGCTCAGTTTTCTTACCAAGATGGCTTGTAATATTTTGCATTGATAATGAATTTTAAATCCCTTACTTATTTTCAGAATATTTACAAATTCTTAAATAAACTGAAATTCCTATTTAAAAACAAGTGATATAAATCTTCTCAACATTTCTTATTGTTTCGTAGTAACCGTATTAAATAGGAGGAGGACTTGAAAGTATCAGTGGAAGGTAAGTTTATCTTAGGTTATTGCAACACTCTCACACTCTTCCTGAAGAATCTAAAAACGATTTTTGGAGGTATATTGGAGTGTGATATTAAGGACTCCAAAGGATGTGTTTAGGAAGTTAAAGAGATGTAGTTAACTAGGATTTCAGATCTTGATAACCTCCCGTTTATTGCCGATGGGACGACCTAGACAGGATATTCTGAGGATGTACTGAGATGTGACATTATGTATCATAAGGACGGTTTAAGAGGTTAGTGAAATATTTCGGGATGTCCTCAGAATGTAGTAAGTAGAACTTCAAATCCTAATAACATCCCGTGCGTTATCGACAGGACCTAGTGAGGGTGTCCTGAGGATATATGGGATGTGACATTAAGCATAAGGGAGGATGTGCTTAGGAAGTTAGCGTATATTCTGGGATGTCTTGAGGATGTGCGCTTATCTCGGGAAAATCATCATCGGTATATCTATAGGATGTTTTTTATGTGAAAGACAGGTATCAAATGAGTCATTGTCAGACCATCAGTATAGTTTCGCTTGAACCCCATGAAGTGGCAAGCTGTGGCTATGTAAATAATTGAAAGCAGCATAATTAAAATTAATCAGGGAGTGGGTACACAGTTAGTGTTAATAAAAAAAATTCGTTATTGCTGCAATTTAGAATCGTGTCTCTGATAAGAATTTTACTCATTTTTTACGTATTAAGTATATCGTACATTTTTTATTAGATTTTAATTATGGCAACGTATTTTTAGAACATGAAACAAATGTTTCATTTATCAGCCCTGAAGTCTTAACAAGAACACAAGAAGTTTATAACCAGTAAAAGCTGAGAGGCTTAATAAAAATTATGTTAATTTTTTAAAAAATTTTTGTTAAAGTGATTACAGCCATCAATAAACTTTAAAAGTTTATTATACAAGTATCTTTCGGGGCAGGACCAAATAAACCATATAAGACAGATTTTCATTTTCAAAAGTTAAAAACATTCTAAAAAGGGAAATAAATGAATTTAAAGAAGAAATACAAGTTGCTCAGTATTTCAGTTAAAAATTTATTGTTATTTTACAAAATCTTTTACACATCAAAAATAATGTAGACTCACATAGACCCACTTAGACCTAAAATTTGAGCGAAAGGATACGGTGATTTTAAGATGCGTGGAAATATTGTTGATAATTTGGCAAATGGTAATTTTATTTAATATTTCCTTCAAGGCGAAAAGGTGTGGAAGAAATTAACGATGAGCAAAATGATTTGAAACATTTTTGCGAAAATTGTTTTTACCTAATTCAATTAAATCAATTTATGCGACTTTAAGCAAGCCAGTCTTGAAGCAAGTCAGTCTATATTTTGCGTCAGTCTTATCTGAGACTATATATAACGTTACGAAGACAGAATAGCAGTTTTTCCAGTTATCCATATCCAGTAGCCTCTCGTGAATATCCGTTTTTTCCAATGTGAGCATGCATGTGGCTGTTATTTGTCGAACCTGGAAAGTTTCATCTGCGGAAGTGTTATTTATTTGTCGGGTATACGATGAAGCTCGAGTTGAAACTGGCATTCTACAGAAGACAACCTGCTTTCTCTATATTACTCTGTTCTAAAAAGAGTCATTTAATATTTTTAAAATTTAGTTCATAAGCACTAATGCTTTCACAATATAAAAGTTGAAGGTTATTTAAAATTAAAATGAAATAATATTATCCTTTGCCCAGGACTTAATTTCTAAAATTAAGAAACACATAGAAGGTGGTAAAAAGCATGTGCGAAAGTAAATAAATAAGACAATGGGGAGAAAAAATAATTTATAATAAAACACAACAAAAGGAAAGCGATAAAGTGAAGAAATTATTAAATTAACGACTAATGATCAAATACCGAATTAAAATATAAGAGCTCATCTAATGTTGAATTAAGCTGAAATTATAATTTTCATTTGGTTAAGAGCAAAATAACGATTTATTTTAAACTACAAACGCTAACGGCTCTAGGTGCCGCTTCTTAATTTCAATACAATTACAAGAAAAATGTTTTTGATTTGAAGTAAATAAAATAATTGAAAAAAATCCGAAAGGTTTCAGATTTCAAATTGCGTCCAGAAAGACTTTTTTTTAACCTTTTCTGTGTTATCTTCATTTAATAAATATTATGTTCTTCGCACCTAAAACATAAAATTCAGCTCAACAGCAATATCGCAAAATAATTTTAAATTTAAATTATCTTTAGAACTTCAAATACACAGTCTCGCGCACTGGAGATAAAATTTTCTTTTCTGTACAACCTTAACATTGCTCGGTTGAAATCCTGGAGTTTGTTAATCAAAAATTCGTTCAAGTTTAAAAAAAGTATGAAATTGATAATAAAATAAATTCCAAATTTCAAATTGGGGCTTCCACATGCCCATATTCGCAGGAGGATTACGTTATTCAAAATTTGATGACTCCAGGTATTGTTGTTTTATCACAATGCAAGAAACGTACACACGTTTATGCAGATTCTTCATTATTTAATTAAGTATAACACAGGGCGATAATATTCGGTGGCAGCAATTTTAAAAGTATCTAGCAAACCACTTGTAGTGAATCAACACAAAATGGCAAAAGGAAATTAATAGTCCTTCTAGGCAAATTACCCCTTTGGACTAATAAAATGGTAAAATGTATCTAGCAAATATGTTTTAGTAGTCAGTTTTATTTCTTTATTAACAATAATATGCATCAACTACAATTAATTATGCAAAAAACTGAAAAATTTGCCAAAATTTATGAAATTTAATGTTTACAGATTAATTGAATTTAGTATTATTTAAAAAATTCAAATTAAATTTTGTGGAAGGTTTCTAAAAATTATATCGATGATATGTGTAATAATTGAATTAATACTTCAAAAATAACCTCAAAGCAAAGCTCTAAATTTAGGTAATTTATTTCAATCTCTTATTTGAAGCTTCCTCTTTAAATCTAGGCTATGGTTACTAGCAAAATGCAATTAAAGGCATAAAATCCTCTGAAGAGAAAGTATAAAATTTGATTTTGCCATTTGAAATCAAATATGTAGACGGTTCTGAAGATAAATCCGAGCTAATATTTGATAAGGAGAGGTATGAATTATAGAAAAGAAAACACTTGGTAAATAACATCGGCAATATACTCAAACTCACAGAAAAGTCTACTCAAAATGGAACAGTCCTATAAAAATTGTTATTATAATTACCTTGCTTGTCATCTAAAATGCAAAGTTATTTTAGAGATTACATATAGTATCAGGGTTAATTGATTTGAAATGCAACCCCTTTTGTGGTGAGGAAGATGAGAAAATTAATAATGGGTGTTGCCTCCACGTTTGTCAATATGCCGTTAAATGCCAATGACACTGAGTGAAAAAGGCTTTGGATGTGTTGTTAGGAAATGGCAGACAGTGCTGCCTCCATACATAGCCAAAGCTTATCTGGTGTACCCGCGAGCATGGCATGCTGGACTAGGCATTCTCCAAGCATTGACCATACATATTCGATGGGCGATAAGTCTGGAGAATGAGCAGGCCAGGACAACAATGCTATGTGTTGGGCTAGGAAGAAAGCTTGAACATTACGTGCAATATGTGGTCGCGCAATGTTTTGTTGAAATGTGGTCTTAGGCGAGCCCTGAAGATGAGACCAGACTGCAAACCCTCAGCGAGCTGTAAAAGCTCAGCAAACACTTACATTTCAGGTGAGCCCTGAAGTTGAGGCAGGCTATAAAACCTCAGCAAGCACTTACTCGCCAACTCAGCAAACGCTTACTAGCCAACTAACGTTGGTTAGTAAGTGTACCAACAATGCGTAACTAGAGGGGTGCGAGAGTAAAATCTAGTACGACCCATCACCATAATACTGGATGCAGAAGCATTATGACGATGCAAAACAAAACAGAAGAACAGTCTTGTCAGTGTTATACTGCAGGCAGAAATGTAATTCTTCCGAAAACACAATTTAATGCCATCGGATGTCTATTCCCGCCATTGCAAATGCACAGGCTTGTGGTTTAAAGCTAAGCGAAGCAATGAACGCCCAGCCCACAATTCAGTGTACAATAAATGATGTCGAATTGTTCATGCAGACACCGATTGTTGTATTTCAGATTGTATTTGATGTGATAGTGTTGCTGATATGGCAGTGGGCTCCATCAGTACTAAGCGCACATATGTCTGTCTGTGTGACGAGGCGGTTGCAATTGCTTTTGTTCGACAATCATTCCCTCCTGCATCCAGAGATTCCATATTCATATGACTATTACTTGAATAAGTCTGATATAATGACCGATTTCCGGAAAGATAATCCGCAGTATTTGTGTGTAACGATTCTGCCTCGGTCGAACTCAGAAACGTGCTCCAACGAGCTTGTGCTTTTCTACGACGAAAAGCTGCACAAAAATCTCATGAGAGAACAATATCTTCATATTAATCAAAAAGGCAACCTTTCCTCCCTTTATATACGGATTGTAGGGATCACTGCAGTCAGCCATGATGTGCGCAGCTGAAATCGTGTAATACTTTTCATATCTGGTTATATATACGTGTTTCATCTTATTTCATCTTATTGTAGTTTCATCTTATTTGAATAGTTTCATCTTATTTGAATAGTTTCATCTTATTTGAATGCTTCCTTCATGGTGCGGCATTTTGGATGGCTAGAAGAATACATTTCTAAAAGATGAAACTATTTTTTTACTTCCAATAGCGATATTAAATGGCAGTTTATTATTTTCATTATTTAGAAGCAATGCAGACAGTGATGAAAATGCATCATCTTCAATATCAAATTTAATAGGCACACAAGGCTGGAGCCAGAGCCAATGCAAATGGTGCGGCGGCACTGGATGGCAGAATTTCGGAGTTAGAAAATTTTTAGGATTTGGAGAAATACTAAACAGCAAAATTTAAGGATTGCAAAATTTAAAAATTTAATAGAAGTATTTGGCAGCAAAATATGTAGGCGGCAAAATGCTTAGAATTTAGGGAAGTACCAGGTAGCAGAATTTAAGACCCACAAAGAAATATACCGGGTGGTAATACGTGTAGAGCCGAAACTAAAAATCGTAACTCAATAAGAAACACATTCATAATTATACTCTTAAAAAACTTAGAAACTAAACAACTATGTGAAATATTAGGGGAACAAAAACTTCTCAGTCTTCAGAGACATGAAAATTTGGTTGTTGGCAATTCCTACACTATGAATGCCTCATGATAACTGTTTTGCATTCTTCAGATCTTTTAACTTATTATTTTATTGCTTTTATAAGAAAGAGAGAGGGAGTATGGTTGGGTTACTGGCAACTTGCAGTTCCGCTAAATGTGCTAAAACGGGACTGGCTTCTGTAGGTCATCAAATGATTGATATGCATATTGCTTTATTTGAAAACAAAGACGAAATTCCCCAAGCTTCTTTTTCTGATCAGTCTTTATTATCTCCAAAACATTCATATTTGTGTTTAATTGCTCAATTTCGATTGCTAAAAATGATAGGGCTATACCCATATTTCTAGCATATGTAGTGTTTTCAGTTTCTAGAGGTAAGACGCCCACCCAACGGGAGAGTAGTTACTGACTCCGACTGTCGTACCGAAGGGACCGTGTTCAAATCTCAGAGAAGGAACGGATGTTTGTAAATGTGTACTTTCTGCGCAGCACGGGGACACTCTAAATATGCTGCTAGCCGAATGTCCTCTCGAGAGGTTGGAGACTCGGATCCATTTCGCCTAGGTGCTTTCTTTAAAATCGGGCTGCCACGTATTGGTGCTTAATTCACTTGCCAACGACAAGCGTATGCGACTTTTTGCCACGGTGAATGTCGTGGGCTTGTGCGGACCATTGTCAAACAAGTGAGACTGGTGAAAACAACAGAGGTGAAAAGGAGTTCAACAGAAGTAAATTTTTATGCAGGTAAACACTGTCATTTTATAAGCTTACAGTTTATTTTTTCCATGTAACAGTTTATTTTTTTCCATGTATCAAAAACAAAGTTTCAATCAACATGAAAGCAAATCACATGACGCAAATCTGAAACGAAAGATAGTCAAGAAGAAGAAAAAAGTGTTCTGGGGGAAAATATGTTTGTTACAATTACCCATCAGTAACGCAGATGACAAGCTTTACCTCTTTTCCATTGATTGTATACTTTTCTAATATCGAGGAAGACAACCAAGGAAAAAAAAACTTCTCGCTTGCGCTGGAGAGGAGCACATTAAAAAAAAGCATGCACCAAACAACACTGGAAAGACAAAAACAAAAATCACAAACTCATTGACTCATTTTATTCTTTAGGATCCCATCTTTCTACTTTACTTTTTTATAATCTCATTTCTTGTTATTTTTCCTTCTGACCACCTCTAGAGGACCATTTACGGCTCTTTGACTCAGACCAAATAATCGTCTTGAATTCCGGACCCTAAAAATAAAGAGGATTGCCATTGACTGGCTTCTTGAATAGCGTCTGTTTGTTTCTCCTGTACTCAGTGACCGGAAAAATCCGGATTTTTGCCTCATACCCCTTCCCATCCTCCTTATTTGAAGATTAGGTGTTTGTTCTGACCTTCGATATGCCTCGAGGAATTAACAAAAAATAACATTCATTCAGACTGAAGACATCAAAGGGGTTTAACTATGAAAGAAGGAATTAGTCAGTACCCGTAATAACAGGTATTAGAAGCGAAGAAAGAGAAGTAATACAGAGATGATATTCACAGAAACATGTATATTTGCCTATTTCGTAAGCCTCCAGTGTTATATATATATATATATATATATACATATTTCGTGTGTAACATATACTCCACTCTTTGACTATTGTGCAAATAGTAATGACAACCGAAATATTTGATGAGAAATAATATGTAATATTAAGTATGCGACGAAAGTTGTTATACACATGTAACTTTATCTCAATAAATACTTTCAAACACAAGAAATCTTAAGCTTTCTTATTTTGGAGGAGAATAAAATTATCCTTATCTATGCAAGCTGAAAAGACCGAAATTTAAATGCCATTTAGTTTTCGTAACGTTTGGTAAAGTTTTAATTTTACTCATTCAAGAGAATTTCGGTGTTCATTTTACCATTTGTATAAAGGAAAAAGAGAGGAAAAAGAAAAAAAATCAGTAAATTTTTAAAGAGAATTATTCTTGCATAAATTCATAAAAATACATGTTATTTTCTAATACTGAAAAATTGCAGAATTCTAATCTCTTTCACATATATGTTTAGATATATGAATGTATACATAAATATAAAGGGACACTGTAAGATCGCTGGACAAGGGAAAAGACTAATACAGAGTTATAAAGCTTGTAAAAGAATTTCTACGCTTTTGGACGGCAACAACAACAAAAAAACTGATATTCAAAGAACAATTACATATGACTCTAAATTTTGGATACTGTTCTGTTATCAGGACCGAATTCAGATATCTCCAAAAGCTGATGATCTAGGGAAAAATTCGAAACATAAAAAACAGTTCCCAAAATAGCTTATGATATGTTTAAATCGAAAAAAATCCAAGGGAAAGTATGTAACATAACAGATATTAGTAAAATTAAAAAATTATTAATGTAAATTAAGCAACTTTCCAAAGAAATAAAAAAGAGATTAGCGAATGAAGTTTAACGTGGAGATTAACGTGAAACTGCGGATATCATTTAAAATGTCTGAAAACGCTTTCGTCTTCGGACGTTGCTGTGGCCACATAAACACAGTTAAATAAGAATCTGGTTGTTTACGGTCAGCGTTGAAGATTATTACGCCATTTTGCACTGCCCATAACATTTCAATATGTTGCATATGACAATCTATATCGAGACTGACAGAATTGTATTGATGGTGAACGCAGAAACGTCCAAATCCGACCTATTTCTAGTGTTATAGCCTATCTAATAATCTGAGTGTATTATAATATGATCAATATTATATTTTCAACAACTTTGAGCAAAGTTTTGGCACAGTGGTTAAACACAACAACTAAAAAAATTCTTTTTTTTGTCCCCAAATCTGGCTGCACACCCATTGGGGTGGAAACATACGACCAATATTGTTTTACGAAGCGAAAACTGACTTTCTTCAACTTCGATAACATTACTATTGCCCCTATTTTAACTGACGATCTAGACATTAATGCATGGCCACAGACTGCTCTTATATAACCGTTCCAATCAACATCAGCGCAAACATTCATAACAGGCTGATACTTACAAAATTCCATTGAAGTTAATTATATGCATGAATTAAACGAATTGTCACTAAGAAACTGATTCTAAATCCTTCAAACCAATTCCCAAGAACGGGATCCTTTTTTTCCCTTGGCAAGTCATATCTTCACATTTCCATTTCGGTGCTTCCTTTGAACCGAACTTTAGTTCCCAATGAATAATTCCTCTTTTCTTAATAAATTGTACGGAAGATATTTCATCATTAGGTAAGCTCCCAATTGTACTTATGTTAATTATCCATGGTAAATAGAATAAGAATAAAAACGCAAGTGACTGCTACATCTTAAGAATTCGTATCCTCGTTGCCAATTTTGAAAATGAATTCTTTTACTTTTTTGAAACAAGTAAACTTCGTAACGATTTCAGAAGTAACCATTGGTGACTTCATAAGGAGCCAATCCCTTGGCAAGATCGCTACCAGTGTAATGAAAGGAGTATTTAATCTAACGACGTTACAGCTAAATACATAAATATAATTTTTGATGACAAACAGCGGGGTTTTTAACTACAGTGGAGTTAGCAACATTCGGCGGTGTGTTTTTTATTTCATAATTCGTATTAACGGCAACGCTACGAAAGAAGGGAGAAAATTTCGTCCCTGAATTCGTCGAACATTGTTGCTTTTGATGTGTGAAAGTATCTAATCAATGGAATGATACAGATTATTGCGCTAGCAAAACTTGTTAATAAAGATGTTTTATGTTTTAATGGGATAAATCTGACCTTCTGTGGCTTCCGTTGAGGACATTTAAGTGCCGAAAAATCACAGCACTAGTTGCTGCCTGACTTCGTTGAACAGAGTCGGTACTGAAGTGTAAAATTATTTTTCAGTGGAAGAATACTGGTTATTGTGCTAACAAAACTTGGTAGCATAGATTCAGTGCTTTTAGTGTGCAAAAATCATGATCAAATTGGCATTCTGTGACTCCTATTGAAGAAATTCAAGTGTCCAAAACTCACAGTACTAGTTGCTCTCTGATTTAATCGAACAATGTCTTTATTGATGGGTGAAAGTATTGTAGCTCTCGAAGAATATTGTGCTAGCGAAACTTCGTAGCATATGTTTTGTATTTTTAGTGTGCTAAAAGTGCAATCAATTGAACTTATGGGACTTCTGTTGAAGAAATTGAAGCATGTAATAGCGTGCAGTGAAAACAAAAAATTCCAGTTTTTAAAACATTCCGGTAAAAATGTTTCAGCTTAATCGCTCGTCATCTTCAGTTTCCAGAAGAGAACAAAGAAATTCTTCTTGGCGTCGAACTTTGTAAGTTCTTTCCAGGACGGGATTCGACTGCATATGAATCCAATGAAGGAAACTCCAGTGAACTCCAATGAACTCTGGGCAACTCCAATGAACGAAAGGAAAATGAAATTGCTTATTATTATTGCTTAGTATACAACGCCCCTTTGCTCTGGCTATTACAAAAGGATACCGTACAACAGCGGCCGCCACAGTACTGGCGAGACTTTTGCCACTACATATTAGAGCATCATAAGAAGCAGCAGCAACGACTGTCCTGCAGTTGCATCTCTGCACCACTTTTGAACAGCTATGTTATGATCCAGAGGTGTATGAAACAAAACGTCTCATAAATGCAACCCTTCCTTCACACCATGGAAAAGGGGTTATAGCACACACTACTTCTCAGCACAGCCCTCGTGAAGAAGGAAAGCCAGTAAATGTTATCTATCTGTCTAACTACGGAAAAGGAGTCTCGGCCCACACATCACGGAAAGATGACTTTAACATAGAGGATCAATACTATGTATACACGGATGGTTCAAGAGTTGACGGACAAGTAGGCTGTGGCATCATAGTAACTAAGAACAAGGAAACGCTGATAACATGGAAAGGTCATATGGGACAGAATAATTCAGTTTTCCAGGCTGAAGCAATTGCGATTCACAAAGCTATCGAGTTAACAAGCTCCCCAGTAGGATCCACTGTCAATATTCTTACATACAGCGTGTCAGTCATATATGCCTTACGAAATCCCAGACATCCTTCTATCATAGCGGAGATTCAGGTAATGCTGAAGGAGCGTTCGCCGACAATGAATACCCTCATATCTTGGATAAAGGCTCATGCCGGCATTCAGGGTAATGAGGAAGCTGACAGACTAGCAAAAGAAGCAGCTCACAATATCGATGCTCAAAGCGTTATTACCAAACTCCCGTGGTCTCACCTTAAAAAATGACAAGGATAGCAGCTCAGCACCACTGTCAATGGGAATGGGACACTACCGAACAAAGCAGGAGGACGTATGAATACTACCATAAAGTTTCGCTCGATCGTCTTGAATAATCCCCACAAATAACGAGATTTGTGACGGGGCACGGGCCTCTACCCTTCTATTACTATGAGCGAGGAATTGAAAATACCGAAAGTTGTGTCTGTGGAGCCATAGGTATACCAGACCATTACTTGACCCAATGTCCTCTAACCGCACAGTGGCATGTGCAGCTTCCGGAGCAGGCAGTTTCTCATAAGCGTTATCTGATCAAACAGCCAGCATTTTGCAGCAAAATATGCAAGATAATGCAGAAACTGGAGTAATCGGGAACAGATTTGTGCAGTGTGGAATAGATCCCAGTCAATCTCTCTTCTCTCTCTCTTTTTTTCCTCCTCTGCAGATTTAGTAGAGATCAGCATAGCCTAAGTACTGTATATATTATGAAACATGTATGTATTATCGCCAATGAAAATTATTATGAACTATGTAAGCATTATAATGAAAGATCTATGTATTATGAACCACTTGTATATAAGCATGCACTATGAACTATGTCTGTCATGAACTATGTAACTATGTAAGAATATATTATGAACTGTGCAACTATGTAGGTATATATTATGAACTATGTAACTATGTAAGCATATATTATGAACTGTGCAAGCATGTGTATACGATACAGGATCAATGTATGCCCTTATAGTGCCCATGAGGTGTTGCTGTGGATAGTTGCGGAGCCTGGAATAGACCCGAATAGTCTTACTATTTCTAAACGAGAACTGCCTCTAACCAATCTTACTATATCTTCGCCACTGAGGTTCGAGGTAGCCGGTGGATAGTTCGAGGTACCTTTGATTATCCCAGCGAATTATTTCAAAATACTCCTGTGCTTTGAAATTCAATTTCATAACCGCAAATTGTCATGTTTTCCTTTTCCAATCATTTTTTTCTTGCTTATAGTGTTCTTCTTAGGCAAAGTCCACGGTTTTGTGAACGATTGCCTTACAATTTTCTGCCAAGCATGAACATTTTACACCATTCCTTGAACATAACGTGCTTTATGTGTTTCTTTCGAAATTTTCTTTATTTCAAATCAGGATGACACATAAACGTTTATAACATATTGAGTTAGTAGGTTCAAGTGGTTCTGTTTGTTCGGCAACCGATGCATAAATGCAAAGAATTCTGTTGGCTTTAGGAGCCATCTTACCAGGACTCCTGTTTGCTAGGTCTAAAGGGCACTCGCAAAATAATGCTGTGCTAGAAATATCAATGAGTTATTTTGCTTGATCAGAACTGAAGGTTGTTTTGTGAATTTCGAGTAGATCACCTATAATAGCGACATAATCTGTTACAGAAGAGTTTCACATGTTTTCACGTAATTTCCTATTGTTCCAAAAAAACTGCTGTGGCCCAAACGCATTTCCATCAATCTTCTGAAAACGATGACGAAGAGGCAGTCCATTGATATGCAACAAGCATACAGACCTATGCAGTTTATGACCAACAAAAATCTCAAAAAGATGCACTTCTAGTTGAAGCCATCTTAGTCCGACATAAATAAGGACTGATAAGGCTCGATTGATAAAACACACCGAACAACCGACTGATTAAGAAAAATAATTACGTAACTTCCCTGATCTTTTCAAAGATCAGGGAAGTCACGTGATTGCTTACCCCAAGATTGAACCAATAATCAGATCTGAACCCGTTCTGCCATATAGTAAAATATTTGACATTAAATTTGATATCTGGGTGTAAGAAGCAATTTCTTGCTCTGATAATGGCGTTTTCGACAAGGGAATTCATGAAAATGCATAAAACCGTTAAAAATATCAGTAGAGATCTTCACCTGAGGTGTGGAACCTCAAGATATCAATAAGTTGGGCTGAAATATGAACACGATTTTTTAGCCCATTTGGAACCACTTAACGACTCAGGAAATATGAATTTCAAGAAAAGGATTTTTTCGCTCCACCCTAGTATGTAACGCTGACAGTACTACTACATCGCAGCAAATTGGGTGAGTACCTTCTTACACCTCTTGAGTTTGATGATAGTGGAGTTTGTTGAGATGTTTCCTTTTGATGTTAAATTGTTTTTAAATATTATCATCCGGAATATTTTTTGTAACGGAGCACTAGTTTATTATAAAATTTGTTATGTTTTTAGTTTACGTTTAAGATGCTTACTTACCTTGTATAGTTTATTATGTGTATCTGAAGGTTTATTTCAGATTTGTTAGGCATTTTTATATATGTCTCTTTGGAAATATCCTTTCTAGACAAAGGGAAAAAGCATGATTTAATGGTTTCTGCAGAAGAGTTAGGGGTACCTTTCAGTTATGCACTTGCTGTGCCTTTCATGGCCCCTTTGAAAGAGAGGCTTAACACCGGGTTTTTTAATTGTAATCAATTTCTTGTTATAAGAATAATTCACATATATTTATATAATTCACATAGCAATATATTTATTTCTAGTTACAGTTGTTGGGTCTCGGCCTATGTTTGGCGACTCTTTCACACGCACCAAAAAGCTTGAAAAGTGCATAAAGGAAAATACCAAAAGTTTATTAACGTGAGGAGTGTTTTTTCTTGTCCGAGGCAAAGTATATCTTAGTACTTTAGTGCATTTCCTTAGTACATCACTATATTCGTTTTTTCCCTCTGTGTATTTAATGAGGGTAAACTCTTTGTTCTTTTCCTCTTCTGGTGGAAGGTTTAACTTTTCTTAAGACAATTTGTAACATCGCTGCTGGAATTCAACGTTATAAAATAAAACTAATAAAACGTTATAAATTTCATAAAAAGTTTTACACTTTTGGATGGCAAAAAAAAATTATATTCAGAAATACCTAAATTGATATGTGCTGTAAAAATTTATAACAAGCGTTTGCTCTAAACAACAGCAATGATTAAAGTTCGCTACCAATGCAATGAGTTGTGTGTTTAATTTAAGACGTCACAGCACACATAGAGAGACAACAAATCGAAAAATGTTTCACATATTTTAAGCAGCATGGTTTTTGAGTTTTTCCAATCACCAGAAAGGTACGATGTAGTAGTTTCGTTCAGGTTAGTGTACGCCAGGACTATGATTGAAACTTTTGAAAATATTCAAAATTTTAAAATATAATTTAATGGCAAAATATATATTTGTACCATTAACACTTTATTTAACGACTTCTTTTTAAATCACCCCAGGTTTGACAGTGTTGAAGATATTTTTCTTGTCGCAGTAAAATACTTGATCATCTGAAATATTTTATTTTCACATTTTTATGTTAGTTTTTCAAAAGCTTCCTCATTCTTTTACAGTTTTTTCGGAACATGTATACTTCTTAAACCTCCAGACCAAACATTTAAACACAGAATTACAGTTCCTTCGAATTGTTCAGTAAATCCTTCGACGTTAATTAAAACATGCCCAGAATGAAGGATAGTAGCTTAGGAGAATGCCACTGAATGCGAAAGAATTTCATTCATTTCATCACGATTCGCTATTGCAAGGTCTGACTTCTAAACGATTTCGCTTAAGTAATATTCAAGGATTTTTCAGCACAATGAAGTTAATAATTTTGAAAAATACAAGGCATTAATCTCTCCTAGATTGTGATACAAAAGCAATTCACACAATATTATTTAAATTAGAAATTTGATTTCACCCTGCATATTATACCTACGGAGGATTAGTAGTATGTGTACCGCCGTTAGTTTTAAGACCACGCCGATCCCGTACGCCATTTATATTTAGTAATCGGAACTATTTGTTAATCTACGCAGCTTATTTTTAACTTTCCTCTATATACATAACCCCAATGGTCTTCTATTGCTGCTGTGCTCCGTGTTAAGTTGGCAACTGAGATCCTTCAGATCGCATGGTGGTGCTCATACCAATCATGATAAACTGCAGCACTCTTAGCGCATACGCATTTAGGTAACCCCTTTCTGTAGGGCCAGTAAGACGCCGCAGAACTTCGTCAAAGAGCCTCTGTATTTGATAGACTTTGCATTTGATAGAAAGCACACATATGGACGTGAGCAAGCTTGCTACCCGGTTCGAGATCCTATTTGTCGAGACCCTGTCTGCGTTTCACATTTAATTTGTAACAAGCAGCGTTAACGCCTAGATGCTGTTGCTATGTCGACTTTGGTTTTATATATCTGCCTGAGCGACTGGTCTTCTTTACTACTACGCTGCTGGTTATTCATAAAGATTATCTGCCTTTTCTGCTTAATGACAGAAGCCACTTTATTATACCATCTGATTATACACATGCCTCAACAGCCACTCACGTTCTAGGGATACCAATACGGTAAACTGATAGGAAAAGACGCACCGCCGTTAGTTTCATGCGGGTTCCTTGTTCCATCTATATTTAATAATGAGAATGTAATGTACGTTAGTTTACGCAGTTTAATGTCTTTATTCTTCAGTAGATGACATCATAGAAGGTCATAGTGATCACATCATTGACGGTCAGTGTCCTTTCTGACTACACTACTCGAGGTTAGTTTAGAATTTGCTAACTTTTAGATCTTAGCACGATGCTCAAACCAATTACTCGAAATAAGTTCTGTTGATACAAAATTATCTGGTTACCTTTTCTGCTGGGCGATCGAAGCCACCTTAGGATAGAATAAATGGAAAACGAAATCATATACATACTAGTTTATCTTTAATTTTTTTTCAAAAATATCAACTTGAAATTCATCAGTGATGCTTTCTTTCCTTTCTTTCTAAATGTACTTTTGCACGTAATTTTCTAAGTGAAAAAAATAATTTCTTACGTATGCTGGATATTATAAAAAATGTAATGAGTAAGTAAAATCTTGGTTGTTATTATCATCTACCCGAAAAAAATGGATCATTTTTAAATGTCTGAATATCACCTAAAGATAAATGGGAAGCTTTCATTGAGAAGGATATTAATGGCAGTGTCTTCTGTTAGGCTGGTTATCCTAATGAAAACTAGAGAATCGATTACAAGCCTTACATGTTTATCATTAGTTGCTAAAAACCTGAGGTTTTGCTTCTTTTCAAGATTATGATAATATATGAATCAATGAATGACAATATATGAATCATATATCAAAGCGTTATAAGAAAAATATACAAAACATGCTTGAATACATTTGCTGCTGAACATAAAACCAAACCTTGTAAAATTGCTAACATTATCGCAAGCTCTTAAAAGTATACTTAGCAAATTTTATTGCCTTAAGTGTATAAAATTTTAAGTGCATATTCGAATTTTCCCACAAATGCCTAGAATTTTTAATTTAGAAACTTGGGAATTTATCCTCATTTTATCTAAAAATAGTAGTTTGGTTAAAAGGAAAAAGACTTTTCATTTTTGACTTTATCGAAAGTTAACTATCAACAGTCACAAAGTCATAAATTTTGTTTTGTATAAAAATGTTTAAATAAACAGGAAAGTCCAAGTAATGTCTTTACAAAGCTCAGAATACAGTAGAAAATACTAAATATCCTTTTCTGTACTGCAAATAGGTTGAATTAAATCTCGAGTAAGAATTATAAAACCTTTTTATGCCAATTTCTAAAAAAAATTAGCTGCTCTAGTTCAAAACCGACAACTAAATTTTGATAAGCTGAATTTTCTTCTCCCAGAAGATAGTCGTAAATCTAAAAGTGCAGATGTCATATTTCCAGAGAATTTTCCAGTAGTTTGACAGTGTGGTTTTAGTAGATATTTCGGAATGATAAAGTGATGAAATATTTTTTTCCAAACAGAATGCGTTGATCTTCCATGGAATGGTCACACACGAAATACCTTTGATATATTAAAGCTATAGTTTACTTCAAAGTGTATTAAGCACTATGCAATTTTTTATATTTCTATTAATCTTAATATGTTCTTATCCCATTAAATTATACGTTTTATAGTTTATATGCTAACAATGATAAAATGTGAAAAGGCAACTGAAAATTAAAACTGAAAATATTTTAAACATGCATGTGTACTGGAATAGTATATCTGAACTAAAAAATTTACATATATTAATTATTAGCTTGCAAACTGCTAGAATTAATAAGATTTGTAGCAAAGATAAATTTATGAAACGAATTTTAATTTTCCAAACCAAAATAAAATTCCTTCTTTTATCCTTAATGGGTTCTTGAAATCAGAAAGAGCTTTTTTCATTGCTGATTTTTGAATATTGTAGTCCATTCTAGTTTTTGTGTTGGGTTCCATGATTTCCTAACGTTGCCAATATAGGTATATTAATTTTGCAGCTTATCTAATAAGCACTTTCAGAAATTTCTGGGTAAATACTTTAGATTTTTCCTAAGCTTTTAATCAGTCTCCTTCTGAAATTTTTGAGAAATTTGACATAAGAAAGGGATATGATGATAGCGTTACTACGCATTTTTTAAAAAACGAGCTTATTTTGTTTCCGGATGCAATGATCACTCCTTGATTTAAAGATAAATGGGAAGCCTCCTTGCTTTTTTGTTTCTTTTTGTTTTCTCGGAAAACTAATCTATAATGAATATTAATTAATTCATGATCATTAGCATTCTAGTGGTTAAATTCTGCATTGTTAGCCGATGTATCTATGACAGCCACCTACAGTTATAGGCGATTAGTTAGATAGCTACTAATATTGCTTATTTTACTGTCATTCTCAATACTGCAAGGAATGTTTTTTCCCCAGTTTACCCGCTGTCCACCTACTCTCCAACTAATCAAAACTCTTCTTCAGAAGTAGACAATATAGTAAAAAATGTAATACCTTAATTAAAATTCAGTTTTAACTTAAAAATCAAATTGAATCTGTATTCGTCTTCACAATTTGTATGCTATTTTTTTATCCCTCGAATGTATACATAAAAAATTTATTTTTTCAGCTCATGTTAAGTGATATCTAGAACAGGGATCACCAAAATTTCGATAGTGAACTGCTAGAAGATCAACTGGAGGATTTTTAGTAGTTTACATAAAAAGATTTTCCTTTTAAACTAGTGTCAAAAACCAATATAATAAATAAATGGTTATATGATAAATTCAAATCATAGTTCTAAAGTCACTTGGTGTGTAATCAGTAGCAATAACTTGCCTTAAAATACAAACTATTCAGCTGCTGGAAATGATTTGGATAGCTATTCATTTAGTTGTATCATAAAATTCATTAGAATTAGAAATGGTTTGTCCCTATGAGCAGTTACCGCTTCAACTGCGAAAATTTGAATTCTTGCTTCAATAGAAATTTACATCTTTGAAATTTTCAGAAAGTTCATTATCATAATAGAATACATGAATTTTTTGAAAAGCTTTTAAAAGCATCGTATAATCCTAAATTATTTCGTGAAGTCGTAAAAATTCTTAAATAGATGGGCAGTATTTAATTAAATTAAAATTTTTAAATATTGCATATGCTTATTGAGTCTAGTATAGTCACATAAATACACAATAGGGCTGTTATTTATGTAGAATATTTTATGTAAATAAGCTGAGGGAAATGTTTACCCGAGATCATCATAAAGAGCAGAAAAACGCAATATAGTCTTGCGTTTTCGAATAATGAGGGAGAAGAAAATGTTATATCTCTCTGTTGGAGGAGGAAGGGGTAGGAGTACTTTAAGCGAAGCAATATCAGAGGGGGAGACAGAACTATCAAAATGAAGTTAAATCAGGAAGGAATTTTGGGCCAAAACATCAATTGGGCTAAAAGGCATAGAGATGATGAAGTGAAGGTCATTCTGTATATTTAGTAGCTGAAGTACACGACACTGTCCGGGCTTTACTTAGAGTGCAGAGGCTTCATTTAGTGAATGAAGATAGTTTTCTCAAAGTTTTAGACAGCGATTTTTCTTTACATTTGGTTCAAGATGAGTTGCGTGACATTTTACCAAGCTTGAATAAGACTCTAGATTTTATTTAAGATTGAAAAAAATATTTTTATACCAAAGATTGAGGATAGTCAATGTTTTTCGTTTGCCACCCCTGAGGTTAAACAAAGAAATTATCTGGCTTGGCAACTTCCTGAGCAAGTAAAGCACAATTTGCCATATGAAAAACATTGCGTTTTCAAGTTAATATCGGCCACAAAAAGTGATTATCATTGTGCTTTGTTGTTGCTTATAACGAACCAAGCTGGATCTGAAGCTGCAATCGTTTTAAATCGAAGGTCATATTTGAATCATTGAGTATCAACGGAATGCGAATAATGAATATGTCTTCCCCATGATGATGTTTTCCTCTACGTTCTACGGTAGATTTTTTATTCTGAGTCTTGTTAGACACATTTTTCAGGTTGATGTTGCATAATAATATGACAAAGGAGTCTGTTTTTTGAAGTGAGTTTGTGTGTCGGTATTCTTGGGGACTCAAAAACTTTTAAAATGTGTAGGGGAATGGAGAGCTTATTTTGTATCCATTACTGAATGAACTGACGGAAAAATAACAGAGTTGCCGGCAAGCATTTCCTGGATAAGCGTGTTTACATATTTAACGCTGACGTTTTTGGGGGGCTAAAAATGACCCTTTTGCATACACGAATACACCAACGCGAGATGTAATTTTCCTGTGTATTCGGAAATAATTTAGGTCGTTGAGCGATCATGCTGCAGAAATTTGAGGAATCGCAGATAGACCACTAGTGAGGTCGATAGGAAATTCTGCTTTGCCAAATGGCAATAACTGCTGTTCAAACTGCTCTGCTTTTCTTCATTCTAAGTACATTGTCGTCTTGAGATCCATTCTGAGTATCAGTCTTTATCAGGCCAATAACTTAAGACAAGCGTTATGTTCATATGCTGGCGTTGATCGGGGAAAAACAGGCATGGTTTGATGAAACTCTCCCGCCAGATAAATACAACACTACCATCCAAAAGCCGACAGTTTCGCGTATGTTTTGCAAAGTCTAATCAAGCACGACTAGTGTCCTTTTGTGGGCCTTAGGGCAAAATATAAATTTCGAGCAATTCTGCTTGACCTTTGCTTATGTTGCAAATGGGCCGTTCTGTGACCTGCAGATTCAGTGGTAAATTCAAGTATGCTCACACTCCCAGAAGATTAGAGGCTGCTGCAGAATATCGTATGTACGGCGTGTCTCTGAAAATACTCAGTACTTTTTTGCTTCGTCCCTGAATAATTATGTCCCGATGATTGTATTATTCCAGAGCAACTGTGACTGTGTTACAGTCCATTTATGAGCCACAACCATTAACATCGTTAATGGTTGTGGCCGTTTATGTTTCCAGGATGGTTTCTTGTCTGTCAATCTGATTATTTTAAATTCGTCACTAGGCTTCCTTTCTAAAGTTATTTTAAACATTTTTATCAACTAGTTTTGGGAATGAAATAGTTCCTGCAGATTTAAAACGATGGCTTCCTAGAATGGCCATATATACTGGCATATCATTGATCAGTGTCTAAGTTATCATCACCTAAGATGTAAACTTGCAGAAATTTTGCATTTTCCTATGGAAGGGGAAGAAATGATCCAGTCTTGCTGTAAATTTATCTCTGTATCTTTAATGTACTCATGAAACTACCTTCTTGCATTACATCTGACGTGCTCAAAGGTTTCATCTGAAAGCTCGAATAATATGTTCTTATGTTCTTTAGAAAACGCTTTGAATCTGCTTTGTTACCAAATAAGTAAGAAATCAGCGTTTCTGGAGACTGCATAAGAGGCAACAGCTTCACATTTTCATTCGAGGAACACAATTCAGGTGGCGCACATTTGCGTATTTTTGCCTAATAATCATTACATAAGACATCCATCCGTCTTATTATGAGTTTAGGATGATTACTACAGTAATCCTAATTTGAGTACATGCTCATATCTCTTCCGAAGTTTCCCTTGTTCTAAACGCAAAAACTTTCACACTCTTCTACAGTAGATGAAGTATCTGCTGTTTAGCTATTTCGGAGGACAGGATAGTTTGTTTTGCTTTATTCCTAGAGTTTCTCCACTCAATAAACTTTCTTTTCTTTGTGGCATTTCAATGTGTATGAACTAATATCTAATCAACCAATTCCGTGTTTTTATAACCTTCACTTTTGTGTCTTTTCGCTTTTGCGTCGAATGTTTTTTTAAATAAATGCATGTTGCCATCAAATGTTACGCTATACATTATTTTTAAAGAAATAGTATAGCAAATGTAAATCATAGAGCTAATATTAAAAAAAATATATATGGCGGCACTTAACACCCTAGAATTCTAAAGATATGCTGCTTAACGCCCTGAATGTGAATCTTGTAGGTGCTTTTTCTAAATGTTATGCAGATTGTGACATTCCTCTTATTTTGAAGGTGAAGTACGCAAAATTCCATCATACTGTTCTTAAATCGCTTAGTTTATTAATTAATAACAGAAAAAATAAAGTAAAAAATAAATACCCTACGCTTTGATGAACGATAACGCACAATAGATAAAAATATTTTAATTCGGCCAACACCTCGCCTTAACCTTCTATTAAGTCCTTGAGTCTAATTATTAAATTTGAAAGCCAAATATATTGCGGTTTTTCCGAGTAGAGGCACACTTCAGTTACATCTCTGAGTTTTTTGATTAAACTTGAAAAATAAATATTTTACTGCTTCCAGAATGGAAACATAATGCTTTTTAATCACTGAGTTTTTAATCAAAAATTCATTAAATTTGCCTATTCTATGTATGAAAAGTGAGTGGACGCTTTGATGTGGTTTACTGAAATTCTATGTAAACACTGAACGTCCTGTTACTTTGAAGGTCAAGTGCCAAATTTCGTCAAGACCGAAATAAAGCTGTAGATTTGTATGAATTACAAACACGCAAAGGCATGCTTCTTTATATAGATATTTATTAAGAAAACTAATTTGTGACTTAAATCTCTCTTATTGAAATAAATAAACCGCAATCGATCTAGAAAAGTACATTGTAGAAATATAAACCAAATAGCCAGTTGCTCTTCATTTACTGAGTAAAATTAGAAGTAAAAGCGGGCAAGGAATCAAATGAATGGAATTTAAAGGATTTTCAGTATTTAAGAAAAAACGACATCAAATGACGATACTTAAACAATGTTAACAAATTTTAAAGAATTCGGAAGCATTCTGTCAAATTTAACTAACTAATTAAAGAACTTTTATTGGATTATTTTTAATTTAAATAATGAATTAGGAGTAAACAATTGGTTATCAATGAAAATTTTGTTAATTTTCTTTTCTTTACACTCCCCATTCCCCAAAGATTTTACTTTTCTCTTCCTTTTCATGTGGGGATGGTACTTTGGTCAGTTTTAATAATTCATAGTCAGGATAATATTGTAAAATTCATAGTACTTCAAATCTTTACCCTAGAATCCTCAAAGACCGTACACCGTATTTTATCAGTCGTTAGAAGAAGTAAGGTAAAAAGTGCAATTAGAAGATTATATTAAGTTTTGCATTTAAATCAAAATAAAATTATAAAAGGGAAGGATAACAGAATTACTGCAAATCTTTTTAATTGAAAAGTGTTTACTAACGATAAGAAGAAAGTTTCCTCTAGAAGTTTGCATTCGGAAAACTAGCTTGACGGTAGATTTCCAGTCTCAAAATTTTAGTCCAAGAAAGAAACTATTGTGTGCAGCGAGGTGTTGTGCCAAACCCCACTCAAAAGTAAGACAGAGGATGATAGAACATACTCTTCCACCTCTGCAAGCAGTGAAATATTTCTGCTTGATATGCGTGACTGTAGGTACCAGTTGAAGACGAGAATTTGACACAGTAAGCCTAATTTCGAAATCGATTGTGCCCAAATAGTTGTTCCGGCTACTCTAATGGCAGCTTAAAGTTATATAATGGCCATCCCCCTTGTTATTTTGTGACTTATTCCACTTGATTAACAATGACATAAGATTAAGTTCAATGAATATTTTCTTGCCCGAACAGCAAGGTTTGCTTCCATCCTTCGCTTAGGGCTTGATTACATTATATATGATAATACGAGTCATCACAGACTCATTCATTTCAGAAGAGAATACCCCTGGAATAGTTCCGGGGGTTTTCTCTCCTCATCCCTAACTAACAATCTTTCAAGAAGACTTCCGGCTGGACAGTGTCTAAAGTGCCCTTATGCCGCAAAGGCATCACACACATACAAATATCCATGTTTCCATAGAGATTCGAATCTAGATCCTAGCTAGAGCGTTATGGCGGTATTGAAGAATGTTATTCGCTCCGCTCACCACCAGTCCTTCGAGTAGTTATTCCTACTTTTCTGAAGGACCGAATGCTCTTCAGATGATGGCAGGAGTAAACAATGGAAAATTACACTAAGATATTGTCACAAGTTAAATAAAATTTCTGCTGATGTTCGCCACATATTGGCTTTTTACATTTATGACAATACGTAGAAGTATACCTACGTTTAAAATATGAACAAGATTTTCTAGGTCCTTTGCAGATGTCGTTTTCTTTGCATGTTGATAGCTTATTTCTTCTTGTGCAGCTTTTCACTCTTTGTGAACGTTTTCATCACTTACGGCATTGTCTATTTATGCACACAAGGTACTTTGGCATTATTGGAGTTTTAAGTCTATTTACTTGCCATTTTCTAGTAAGAAGTTGTGTGTTTCTAGAAGTTGTGTGTATGCATTACATAAGATTTGATGTATGCCATATTTACCATATTATAAAAAATGCTTTTCTACAATTCATATGGTGACACATTTCAGTGAAAATATCAAGGTCTTCTTTTGTTTTGTTATACTCACATACAACTTGAGATGTCGAAGTTTTATCAGCAAATGATGGTTCTTGATGTACCGATGATAAAAGCAGCACGAGTTTATCTACTTCTGATTTATACGAGAGTGTGATTAAATCCTTATGGAATGAAGGAAATGAAGTTCCTGTTGATCTTTATTGAAATTTTATTTCAACAAATTCTTCAGAAAATTCTCTTTTGCTTCTTTTTATAGTACCTATTACAGTCAACTGATCTCCATTTAGAAGTGACTGAACTTATGGTAAATTTGTAATCTAGTTATCCATAGTTACATTCCGCTGTGAATTTCTTACAGTTTTAATTAATTTTTTTACGAAATAATTAGCAGCTGGTTGCTTATTTGGGACAGTTCCTTTACCCAAATAAGGAATTGCATCAATCATATATTTTGTAGTATTATCAAACATTATCACTAATTTAATTCCATATTTATCTGATTTGGAAAGGATATACATCTTAAATGCAGAATTTCTTCTAAATCTAAGGAGTGTTTCCTCTCTTGTTACATATGCTCCAGGTTTGTAATTTTTTCCGGCAATTCGCAAAAAGTTTGCCATACTTCAGAAATAGGAGCAAATTTACAGTGAGTTTGACTTTCTTTTCTCTATACAATCAAATCTCAGTATGTATCGTTGTAATAAGAATTATCGAATAATAAGTCAGATGGCAAATGATTATTCTGCAATGAAGTTGCTAAAATTATTAAACCAAGAAGTGCATTCTTCTGAGTCAGTGAAACAGAAGATAATGTAGATTTATTTTTTATTTTATACTTCAAACGTTTTTCATTCTTTTCATTTGTGATTCAAAATAATGTCATTAGAGAAAAATAGCTCAAACAATCGATTGGTTGATAAGAAGAATGAGCAACTGGAGGTAGGACCAGGACGAGCAACTGCAGGAATGTATGAAACAGTTATGAAATAGCTGACTATTACTGCCCAAGAATCACAATTTAAGCAATGCAAAGAGGCAAACCTTGCACACGCGCATGAATTATTTGGATTGAACATAAAGTTTGGACTGTGAAAGAAAGAATCAAGTAAGTTTACTAAAAAAAGAGATATTAATAAATATATATATCAAATTCAATTAAGATTTAGTGGCTATTTTTTTAAAAACTACTCGTGCGATATTTACAAAACGTTGCACTTGGACATAATTTGAGTCGTAGAATCGAAATATGGAAAGAAATAGTTATCTAATTTGAGAAAGAGTTCGATTTTGTGGCAAAACTCGTATGTAGAACAATGCTATATATAAATTTAATTAATATCCTAAGTCGTGCTTTCGAGACATCAAAAATGCAAGTTAAATTTCGTCATTCGGCCCAGAGAACGGGATAGAATTTTTCCATTTTTACTTCCTTGTACGAAGTAAAGGAAGTATTGTAATCACGAAAAATTCTGGATACCATATTTCAACGAAAATATCCATTTTGACCGCATCGCTATCGAATGAAATTTAACGGTGTTTTTGCGTGACGTCTCTACGTAAAGACAGAATAAAAAGACTCTTTTTTCCCAAAATGAATTACAAAACTAATTTAAAATAGATTCAGAAGAGATTTTTTCCTATGTACGTATGTATGTATATATGTATATATCTCGTATAACTCAAAAACGAGTTAACTTAGAACGTTGAAACTTTGTATGTAGGACTGCTGTAGCATGCAGTTGTACACCTGCCTTTCTGGTGGCAATTGGCAAAACCAACAGCACATATATATGTATATACTATATATATATATATATATACATATATACTCACTCTGTCACTCGGCTCCGTGAGATCAGTTTTTTATTCTTAAATGTTGGTAAATTGTGCAGTTTTTGCCTTAAAAATTATTGAATTATATTGTTCTTATCTTGCGGTTAAGGTTTTTATGCCTTTAATTAACCTGCAATTTAAAAGTTACTTAAGTCTGGCGAATCCTATTTTGTTTACCACGGCAACCATATTTGTTTACATTTGAAACTTAGCAGAATAGTGGATTTGTTGCCAGTTTAGAGAAACTAAGCTTGGAAACAACAAAGATAATGTGTCCTTTTGTTATTGCGAATTAAACGATGCTTAATTCATTATCGAATTCCAAAGCTTGACTTTCAATTCTGTGCATCAAAAAATCTGCCTTTTTGCACGCTGACCGATTTGTTTCTTTTTGAGTAGAAACTCTAATTTTAATTGTAAAAATTGTCTTTGATTGTTTTAATTGTAATTAATTTATGTTTTATATTTTTGTACATTTTAAAATTTTTAAGAAAGATATTTTGAGGTTTTATGTATTTTTGCCTTGTTGCGAACTGATGTTATGGAATGAGAAATATATCTCTATTAAAATTCGAGGAAATTAGTTAAAATGAAATGAAGCAAAAATGCGTATATTTTAATATTATGTACAAGGAAGTGATGTGGTGTACACATTATTTTTTTTCTTTGTGCAAAGTGTACACATTACGCTAATTTACGTACGAAAAGTAGTTTCGAAACTTTCTTCTAATTTAACAGTTATTGTTAGCCAAAGAAAATCATTTCTATCACGTATTAGGTAAACGCAATTTTATTTTTCTGTTATTTTGCCATAAACAAGTGTAGGTAATTCTTTCTAATGTGCAATCTTTAATAGTACTCTTCAAAGGAAAATGCTTGACGAAACTTGGACTTTAATAGCATTGAAATCTAAGGCATTAACTTTTAGGATACTAAAATGTTACTTCATGAATAAAACTATGCTATTTTATAAGTAGTTCATAATTTTTTTTTGCATAAAATTGTCGTTGGGACGAAAAAATATTAAAAATGGCTGAGTCAAATATTCTATTGATTTTTCGGCGTCTCAGTATTCTCATATCAATCTAGTTTTACATAATTTAGTTACACCGCATTAACCTTAAGCGGGATGTTGACGATAATTTAAATTCATGTTGGTTGGGAAAAAAAGGTGTGAAACATATCAAAGTATTTGTAGCTAGTAAAAAAAGGGAAGAAAGAAACAGGGAAATAAAAAGACAAAATGTTTCAAAAGTTGGTAAGGCTATATCTTAGCGTAACTCACAGGAAACCTCCTCCCATAAAAAATTCTGTTTGCATAAAAGCCAGTGCCTGTTTCCTTTTACTGAATATCTTAAGTGCTTAAGACTTTTTCAAGACTAAAAGTAATAGCAAATCTTCAGCAAGAAGTCGAAAACTTTTTTTCAAAATTCGAAGTAAGCTGAGACTAATGGGTAAAAGCATCATTGGACTAAGTCATGTATTCCAATATTTGGCTTTTCGGTTGATATTAAGGAAAATAACTTATCATACGGAACAGAAAGCGGCTTATAAGCTAGAAGTATAAACAACTTATAAAGCGAATCATATCCTTTAATACGTTAAAATATATATTAATAATTTTAGATATGTCTTGCAGCTTAAATATTTGGTTATAAAAACTAATTTTAAATGCATGTTTTTTAAAGTTATATTATTAATAGTACAATATTTCTTATAGCAATGAAAACTGCATTGCTCTACTGCACACAGTATTACGTTTTCACTACGGTACTGTATACAGCATTAAGTACAGAGTACTAAGGAATTTTAATTTATAAAAAGGATTTTTTCTTACAAATCAGAATGAAATTAAGAATTAAACCAGTTCAAGCATAATTGCTAAACATAAATAAGCACTCCTTCTAAAACGAAACATGATAATGTCATCTTCAGTTAAATTATATTGTATTAATCCAAATTATTCTTACGTCTGAATCAACATTCTTTGTTTGACGAAACGTGGTAGTTAGTAATTAAAATTGCAGCTTAAGCAAATATGTTTAGCGAACTAAATATCCGCATTTTAATTTTCAATTGTACCCGAATAGTAGCAAAATAATACAAATAACCCGCGCTATGTTTAAATTCTTCCAGTTAAAATTTCTTCAGGCTGTGCATTTATAAATATTACGATGAGAATGCTGCTGAAAGAGCATTTAAATTCATTGATAAAAATTAAAGTGAGAAAACATAGGATATTGGTTTCCTTTAACAAATGTTGGATAAGCTTTGTTAGTTATTTAGCTTCTAGTTTTAACTTATATCAGTCACAGCATCTTTTCAAATTTCGTTGTCCGCCGAAACAATCGCGGCAAAAACATCGCTAAAGAAAACGATGCAGAGAAAACAACGCAAAGCGAAAAAGCCGTGATTCAAAACATCGTGGGAGAAAAGAAGGCAAAGGGAAAACAACGCAGTTCTAAAACATCATGGTACAAAATATCGTAGTCGAAAATAAAGCGGTTCAAAAACTTCGCAGTTTAAAAACATCGCGCTCGAAAATAAAGTGGTAAAAAATAAAGTACCCACAAATCATCGCATGACGATAACATCACACACACGCGTGTTTCAGGTTTGAAAAGTCGTAAATGCATGTTCGCATGATTTGGCAGTGCAAGAAGGGAGGGATTCTTTTGCTTCCATATTTATTTCCATATTTTCATAAACTTAAACATTTAAAAATTGAAAATGAATAGAAAATTAACGCATCTGATAGAACTTAATAGAATTTTAAATTTACATAGTAAATTAACAAAGGTCAATAATAATTAACATTTTTATAAAGTTTTATTGACAATTATTATGGCAAATACAGTCTAAAAGTACTTATAAAAAGGAAGATAAATAACTGCATAAGGTTACCGCTATCAAAATTGCTTAATCAAATTGTTTGAAAATTAATTGTAAATTATCAAATTATTTTCTTTCACCATTTGTTAATTTGATATTGTTTTTTGACGGAATTTTATGCTAAATACATGTTGTACTTGATGCTGTTCAAAGAATTAAATAAAGGCGTGCATTACTTTTTCTTTTATTGAAGGTCACGATAAGCAAACTGCTCTATCCCACCCTGTATGTCAGTAACGGATTTGAAAAACGTATGTGTGCGATGTTATCGTCATGCGATGATTTGTAGGTACTTTATTTTTATCACGATATTTTCCACGACGATGTTTTTAAACTGCAAAGTTTTTAAGCAGCTGTATCTTCGATTACGATATTCTGTACCACGATGTTTCAGAATTGCGATGTTTTCTTTTTGCTTTACTTTCTCTCTCGATGTTTTGTACCACGAATGTTTGGCCTTGTGTTGTTTTCTCCGCGACGTTTAGTCCGCGGTTTTTTCGGCTGTAACCCAAATTTCAGTATTTGTATTTTTTATAAAATAATGCATATTGTAAGCTTATGGTTAAAGAGAAATACATCAGCAAACCACTACTTTTTACATGTTTGCTTTCTTTAATTTCAGTGAATCTAAATAAGTTCACAGAAAATATGGAAAAGAATTAAATAAAATCAGATAATAAATAGAAAAAGAATAAAGAAAATAAAGAAATATTAAAAAATAGGAAGAAAGAAATATTAAAAAGAAATAAGAAGTCAAGAGATATCTCTGTATCTTAGGACTATGTCGTGTCAGAGAACACTCTTATAGTTTAAACAAAATACATATCTGAAAATAGAATTATACATTGAAGACAGAAATATTCTTCTTGTTAAAAAATCAAGCATAAATGCGCCTTTATATCATGTAAAAAATTTAATTGATAAGATTTTGCTATTTTTAAAACACTTTGATTTAAAAATATATGTATGAGGATATTGCTAACTTTGCTGCAATTTTTAAAGGAATTACATAATCGAACAATGTAGATGGAAAAAATTGAAAGCATAATAAAATCATTGAAACATTTTCAGAATTAGGGAAAATATTTCTTTTCTAAAAATCACCACCCGACATTGAAAATGCAATACGAAGAAGGAGTGGCTAGAAAGACATAAAACTCGGCAAACGTAGAGAGACAACAACGGAAAATAAATGATCGCTATATCAATATGATATACATAATACTGAACAAGAACAGCGTCGGCTGAGTATGTTGTAGGTCACCTTGAAGATGATGCAAGAACAATATGTCTAGGTACAGAGACTACATATGGTGTCCTGAAGAATGTCTCTCCATTACCTGTTCACCATTTGCCACAGTTTGTCTTCAGAAAAAGGCAATGACAGGGTCTGCAAATGGCGTCCAATGACTTCCCAAATGTTCCGATTGGTGAGAGATCAAGAGAGAACGGTGCTCAGGGAATCATCTGTACACCTTACAGAGTACGTTGGCTGATGCTAGCAGTATGTGATCGGGCCTTATTCTGCTGATAAAGAGACCTGGGCACTCCCTGAAGGCAGGGGTGTGTCATAGGCCGCAGCACATCATCCACCTATCGTTGGGCCGTCATAGCTCCCTGAATACGAACTAAAAGGTGATCTGGGAGTGTACGCTATTGCGTACAAACCATGATGCCACGTTGTCGGGCGGTGGGGCGGTGGGGCGTTCCACAATTGCTGCTTGATTGCTCCACATCGACGCCACACTCGTAAGCGGCGACTATCATTGGAGAAACAGAAGCGTGACTCAAGTGAGAACACGATCCTGAGCCATTCCGTCGTACACAACGCTCGAGACCGGCACCTTGCCGTCTATGAAGTTGAGGTCACCGTCTATGATGTAGGGTCAATCGTAGTCTTCTTAACGGACGCCACGAGTGTAGGCCGCTAGCTACCAATTGACGGCAAATGGTTCTAGTCGATAATGAGAATATCCAGGGTGTCTTGAACGTGCTGCAGAATCGAGGTAGAAGTAGCCTGCTGGTGTGCCACCGCTTGTCGACAGATGCTTCGATCCACGCGTGCTGATGTCACTATGACTGCAACGGCACCCCTCGAACTTGCCACATTTCCTTGTTCCAACCATCATCGCGACAGTCGACGCACTGTGGACGCGTCCAGGTGTGTGTCTGTGATTTGCCGTATGGACGAACCTGCCCTTCTCAGTTCGATGACCATGTCTCTCGTAAAATCGTCTGCCTGCTGGAACCGCCTCCGTTGACGACGGACTGGCATTCTCTGATATTACACGCATCTAAGACAAGAACAAAATTTCCACGATGATTTCCTTAGCAGAAATAACGGCACGAGTATCGAACATTTTGTAAGTTCTTTCCCCTATACCTTCTTCAACGTGCGCTGGACAGCTGCGCATTTCACATCATTCGCGTAACTCGGTGACGTGAGTTTACTCTGAACATACTTTTAGGGCCACTCCTTCTTGGTATTGCATTTTCAATATGGGCTAGTGTATTAAAATTTCTCTCTATTTTAAAAATAAAGTAAATAAAGTTTATAAATAAAAGTTTAATACTTAAGCCTACATTCGTTTCCATGTGACTTTAAACGACATTTATATCGTTTATTTCGAACTGAAAATTTCTGTTTTAGAATACATTTAGTATTTATAGTTATGTAAAAATATTTCTGTTTTATATACTCAGTCTAGTATTTTTAAATAATTTTTATCTTACCTATAAGTAACCAGATATTTTACGGGTAAAAGCACTGAAAACTATTTATTACTTGTTCTAATACTATGCTATTAGAAAGATTTTAAATATCTTATTATGAATTCAATCTAACATTTTTAGCCCAAAGGGATGTTAGCTCAGAAGGTCTACTAGTCTTGAAATTTTATTTTGCGTTAAAGCATTGCATCACTTTTTAAATTATTCCCACCAACTATTATCGCACTATATTACAATTTAAAGAAATTAAATAAGGAAGAATCTACTTCAATGTATACTTCTTGCATTGTGAAGAAACAACTGTACTTACAGCCATCAAATTTTGAATTACGTAGTCCTCCACCCGAATATCAGTACCTGGAAGCCCGAATTTTGAATTTGTTTTATTGTGTGTTTCATATCTTGTAATTTGGATTAACAAACTCTACGATTTAGAAGCGAGCAATGGCAAATCTGTAACACGGAAAACCACTTTTATCTCCAAGGCGCGAGATCGTCTATATCAAGATATATATATTCTAAAGATACGCTGTTTTTTAATATTTTTAATCCAAAGGGAAACTGGCCAAATGTTCTCGAAACGTGTATGTGTTTGTAAATGAAAACAAGCACCCTTGTGAGCATAATATAAAATCTGAAAGCTTTCAGATTTGTTTGAATATTTTTTTCTATTTATTTTCTTTTAAGTAATTATACTCTTTTTTATGTGAAAATTATGTCGCAATCACAAAACAGACAAATCGATCGAAAATTTACAAAGGAAATTGTTTAATATTGCAAGTAAGTGCATAGTCTTACTAATTTGCTTGATGTATAGAACTTTGAAAATACGGCTTTAAAATATGTCCCTCTCATGTACACTATTAATACAAAAATCAACAAATTGGTGTGCTTATTCTAAAGTCTCCGATTTCCTAGTAATTTATTATTCTTATATTCCTCTTCTTCCCACACTATTCTTTTCCGAAGGATATGCATCTATCTGTTATTTCCTTGAAATAATTGAGTGAGGTTGTTTAAATTTTAGTACGTTAAGGTATATTTTTATTAATCTAAAATCTGAAGAATTTCACTAATATTAATTTGCATCAAAAATGTCCTCTGTCTGTAATATTTCAGAATTTTTACGAAATGAATCAGCTTACATTAATGAAATATTTCTGCACATAATAAAATAACGCACTTTAACTATACAAAAAGATCTTTATGCTTGTAAATTTACAGTTAGATAACTTTAATTCAATTATTTTCTCATTGTTGCTTAAAATGGAAATATAAAAGCCCCATCCACGTTTATAAAGCTACAGGAAGAATAGCGAGAGATAATTTGTCGAATTACATTAACGTAAAGCTCATGAACTGTGAGCCATAGAGGCTCAACGAGACAGTAGATAAACACGAGGAAGTAATTAACAGGAAAGGGGTAACTGGGGAGTAGAGTGTCAGGAGCTTGTACTTCGTTGAGCATCAACACAGACAGGATAGAAAACATGAAAGAGAATTTCTGACCGCAACCGAAAATGCCTGTCAAAAGGTATTACTTCTATTAATCTCCAAGTTAATTAAATTCGAAGAAAATACCGATGTGATTATTTCCTCACTTCTCGCGAGTTATTGAGCGTTAAATGTGAGTATTGTGATTAAAGTAACGTTAGATTTTACTCTACTGTTCGTCACAATATAAAGTTTATTTTTTAAAGGTCACGTACCTTTTAAATATAAAAATATGACAAAAATTTAACACATTTTAAAGCTTAATGTATTTATAACAAACACATTCTTGATCGTGAAATTTTGTATCCTTATTTTGATATCCTTGCTAATATTGGGTTGTCTGGAAAGTAATGACGTATTTTTCTCTATGTTCTTCAGAGGTGCTTTATTTATTTATGTGAAGAACAACGATCAGTCAATCGTATGTATCCCGTTTTGTTCGATAACATTTAGCTTTCTTTTAAAGAGCTTCGTGATTCTTCACTCACAAAAGAACCTAACTTTAGCAGCTAAAATCGGAACAAAGTGACGATTTACGGCCTCAGTTGAATTTAATGTTGCACTGCAAAAGATATTTTGAAGAAAGGGAAACAAGTGAAAATGTGAAGGCGCAAGATCAGGAGAGTATAATGCGTATGTCAACACTTTTCATACAGACTCCAATAATTTTTGTCAGGTGATCAAACTTGTGTATTTTCTCGTATAATCGGGATGGAATGCAGTTCCTATACGATTAATGAACTCTAGAAGTTTCTGGAAGATGGATTTATTGAAACTGCCCAGTTGGCGTCAACATACATTCTGATTTGATGCTGAACTGATTTGTTGGCTGGTTGGTAGAAGCTTGGAAACAAGACCACGCGCAAGTTTGATCACGGCCAAAAATTATTAGAGTTTGGATGAAGAATGTTGCCACGCTTATCACTCGCCTGTACCTGTGCACTTAGATTTTCACGTGTTTTGCTCTCTTAAAAATTATGACGGCGATTACTTCACACCGGAAATGTTCGAACAAAAACAACCATTTGTCAACATCCACCCGGCGGACTACGGAATTGGCATCAAGCTTTCTTGCCCACTAGCCGAATTATTTGTTTTACGTATAAACTCTAATTTCAATTGCATTTTTTTAAATTGTTTTAACTGTATTTGGTGTTTTATGTTTTTCTATATCTTTTATTTTTTAATACAGATATTTTGAGTTTTTATGTATTTTTGCCTTGTCGAGAAGCGAGAACTGAGCTAATTGAATGAGTAATATATCCAAGTTCAAATGAAAGGCAGAAAAAGTGCGTGTAGTTTAATATTCCGTACAAGAATATCATGTGGTGTATACATCAGATTTTTTCGTCTTCTAGAGGATGCTTCAGGTTCAGTGTTTTAATCAATAAAACTACCCTTAACGAGAAGACTGGCAGACTATAATCGATGCGAAACGGTGTTTTCTCTAAAGATCCTAGTAATGCGAAACAACCAGAAAGTATATGTATTTTCTAATGGGTGTTACTTTTAAATTGACTAAATATACTGCTCGCCAAAATAAAAACGAAATATTAAAAATGAAACTTGACTGTTACGTGTTTAAAAGTAATAAAACTACTTTATACAAAAATATTGTGTAACATAAATTATCATGCAGGAGCGAATAAAAGGGCTGCAAAATCATTCGTTCGTAAATATGGCAACCGTGTATCGATTTGTCTACAAGATGCTAAGATTGGTTTTCTGGGGAAGTTTGTATCTCGGTTTCAGTTGAACGACCCCAGAATATTAAATTTAAAGTCACATCTACGCAATTTTAAAGTTGTTAAATTATTTTTCTCCTATTTTGCAACAAATCCTTTTTTAATACGGCGGAAGGTCAGAAATGTAGACTTCATATCTTGATTTCGTAAAATTTCTCAACTCTTTATCAAGTCTTGGGGGAACTTCTCGCCCCTTTTTTAAAGCTGCGATTTTCCGTTGCTATAGGATCCGGAGAGGCATTAAGGCATCCCATATATTCTCATTTTCTTTTGAGTCTGTTGAATAAATTGACGAATATATCGAATGATATTTTCTTTTTCTAACAATTGTGACACAATTAATGCTCAATGAAGGCGAGCATTGTCATCCATTAGCAAAACTTCTGGGCCTATAGCATCTCTGTTTAGGTTTAGATGGGATTTCGAGACTAGGTCCACACATCTGTGATTGGTTGCGGAACATCCATTAATGGCTGACTTCTCCGTGCAGCTAGTTTTAATAACTTTACTCGAAACCATGAAATTATTTCCGTGTAAAGAATGTTTTGTTAACATAGAACAGCCAGTAGCGTGTTCTGTAGAAACGAGTTCTTTCATGAAGAAGAGAGGCCTGTTGTACATTTCTTACTCTCTCCAGACCAAAGCACGTCTAGTATCAAAAGTCAGGTTATGTCTGACTCGTCTCTCAACAGTACACGTTCTCATTCTTTTTGGCTTCACTAAACAATACGATAACACCACTTTAAATGGGCTCACGCTCCTTTGATGATAAAGTGAGTAGAACACAAACTAATAGTTTTCTGGTAAAAACTTGAATCTCGTGAAGAGTCGAGCAACAGTAAAACGGCTAATTCGTAGTTCCCCTGTCTAAAATCACTCTCGTGAGCAGAATTCCAGTTTTGCGTTCAGTGTCAGTTAATGAACATAAACAAATACAGTATTAAACGCTGCTTTAAACTGAAAGAGAACAGTTTTCATATAAAGTTGCTGCTGCTGGCTGCCCTTCACTAGGTAGCCTACTAACTGATTCACTGCTTTAAAAGCTGTTTCAAATTCTTAAAATTACGTTTCTAGAAATGGGCAGATTTTAGGTGATCTTCATTTGTCTTTGCCTTTCCTTTTAATTTATCCATTAAACGCCAAGTTTTCACTTCTTCTAACTGTTACTTGAGTCATGACCAATTAATAATGATCATTCCCAAGAACCTCAGTATCTTTATACAATATTACATATTTGAAGTCCAAGATGCTTCCGTTTCCAACACGTTTCCAGTTGCATTATTTACACATTTCATATTAACCTATGAGTACAAGAGAATAGCCATCCTTGCGCAAACTTTGATCCAGGTTTTTGTGATATTTTTAATATACATTCTGTCTTTTTAAAATGTGATACTGCTCTCTGCTATACTATTCAAGGAAGAAACAAGAATACTTTGTAAAAGTTTGCTTATAACGTTAAACATAATTAACTGTCGAATTGCATTTGCAGAAACTTTCTTATTTTCCCAAATTATTATTTTCACAGATAAATAGATATCAAACTAAATTTCAGTAAACACAGACAACAAGTAAATTTACTTTTCAAAGATTGCAACTTAAATTTAACAATTAAAAAATTGTACAACATTCCGTTTAAACCCTGTGGTCCAGCTAATGCATATTTTAATCCTGTTGTATAACAAATGCAAAATTAACTCCCTAATAGAAAGGTCTCAGCTCATTTTTTTATCAGGCTTACAGGCAAAATTATGTCATTATCAGAGTAACCTCCCAAATATAACTTGTTATTTCAGTACAAACTAATTTGCGTTCTACTGAAGAAGTCTGAAGGAAGAAACAGAAGGTACGAAAAAAATTCGCGTAAAATTAATTTGCTGTCTAAAATACAATTTACAAGCAGAAATCCAAGCAATATAGCTACAGTTCTGAAATCTTTAGATAACTTTTATGAGTAACATTCGTAACTTTGGTTTACAGAAGACTTTCCTGCATTTTAATAGGTATCCGTCATTTGATTTGCATGCCCACTAAAAAGAGGGGAATATTGCAGAATGAAACGAAATTAAGTAATAAATAAGAAAAAATAATAAAAGCATCAAGCTATACGTCCCTCCCTCGACGAACCACAGACCCTGCAGCCATATCATATATACAGATGGCTCTAAAATGGACGGAAGAGTGGGAAGCCCCATAATAGTTATGTCCAACAAAAACATCATTGCCCAATGGAAAGGTCAATTAGCAGACAACAATAGCGTTTTCCAAGGAGAGGCTGTAGCAATAGCGCAGGCTATACGCTATCTGCTGTGCCTTAATATAACAGCCAGATCATCTATAAAATCGGATAGTCTCTCAACAATTTATGCCATAGGCAATCCCGAACACCCGTCTGCAATCATAAGAGGCATCCAGCAGGACCTCAGAGATAATCAGCACTTCGACACACACATAGAATGGGTGAAGGCACACGCGGGAGAGCAGGGTAATGAACTGGCAGACAGCCTTGCCAAGGAAGCCGCACTTGGCAACCCAGACGAACAAGTCTCAACCCCCTGGCCCATTTCCTACCTGAAAAGGACTTTACGCCTCAAAGCCACAGGCAAATGGCAGGAAGAGTGGGACGTCAGCAGTACAGGTAGACGCACACATTACCATCTCACGTACCTTTCCCAAGATAGATGTTGTGGAAACCCTCACTTAACGAGGTACATCTCCGGAGATGGTCCATTTCCCGTATACTTCGGGAGATTTGCAATTAGCCAATCAAATGTGTGCTGTTGCGGAGAGCTAGGCTTCCCAGAACATTATCTTGCGGAATGTCACCTCACAGCGGGCATGCACATTAGACTGCCGGCACAAAATCGCCAAGCATTCTGCAAATTTCT
>KK112298.1:245317-259115 GCA_000611955.2 Stegodyphus mimosarum | reverse complement strand
GTATTAACACAACAGAAATTTATAGTGCTACCTCTTACATAGTGTCCACAATAATAGAATAAAATTATTCAAGGACTTTGTATACATTTTATATAAATAGTATCTTTAAGCTGTCATTTAATTTTTCTATTCAGAGAGTATTGTTAAAAGAATTATTTTTTCCTTAATTCAGAATGCTTTGTATCAGAAATTGGCATCTTTTGAAAATGAGAGGAATTTGAATTCCTTAGTTTTATATAAAAAAATGATACGTACTTTTGTTCTGTTACCAAAAATTAACCAATTGCTGTTTTTATGCTTGTGCTGTTTTCATTTAATAATCATGTAACCTTTCAAATGAAGTCCTCTTTTTTTTAGCAGTTCTTTTATTTGGTGGTTCTTTTAAGTACTGTTATCCTCATTGTATTTGATCTGATTTTGCATTTTTGTTTTGTAAGTGCAATTATTATTTTTTTATAGGGGCTGTGAAAACATGGAGAAATTTGACCTTTTTTGTGGGTTTTCCGGCAATTGGACTTGCTATGGTGAATGCATACTTAGGTGAAAAAGAGCACATTGAGCACTTGAAACATGAGAGACCAGAATTTATCCCATATGAACATTTACGTATTCGTAGAAAGGTTTGTTTATATGAAATATATGCCAGTTCTGTATTGTGATTAGTAATTAATGTAGAAAGCTATCTTGATATTTGTCTTTCAACGTGAATGTTCTTTAGAGTCCTTTTCCACTTTGATTCTTATGTAAAATCATCCAAATAGCAATACTTGTAATATATATATATGTATTCAGAAATTTAACTGACAACAATTTTGTGAATTTTTAAGGTACCAAAAAAAGGTTTTTAACTTTTCCAATTTCCTTTTGCTGACCTTAAAATTCCTGTCTTCAGGAACACTAGCAGCTCCAAAACCATCCAAGAGATCCTTTTTTAAACATAATTCTAGATTTGTATATTTTACAGGCATGCAATTAAAATCTACTACTGATTTCAGACACTTTACAATCCATGTCCCAAGTTCCATATGTCAAGCTATTGTGTGAGTTGTGTTTCACCTCATTTAGAAATATTAGAAAAGATAGCTGTTAAAAAATAATATTCTGTGCTGTATTTTTAATTGTTTTGGTTGCTGAATTTGAAGAACTTAGTTTCAAAGTGTAATAAATCAAAAATTATAATTGAAATACACAAAGTCATATGTAACAGTACTGAAAGCAAATTCCAAAGTGACAAGATATAATAGTCACTACTTGAATAAGGAATTGCAAGTTTATCGAGTATTTCATTTTTTACGATTTATCGCATGTCTTTTTCTTAATCATTGCTTCGTAAACTAGCATCTTGAATTAAAATATTAAGAATTCCATCTATTGATAGCACTATTATATTTCATAACTTTAAAATTTTCTGGGCGTAACTGATAAGTACCCATGTAACGTGTTGAAAGCATTTAGAACGTACATATGCACACACACATTCATTTTTCTCAATATTTTCTAATTTATATTTGTGAAGAACTGCATTGTGTCAAGACAGAAGAATGATAATTTTCACATGGGAATGTAAGTAAGGTGATGTAAATATCAAGGTAATATATCCTGGTTTGTATCACCATTGCAGAATTTTAAAATATGGAAGAAAGAGCCATTCTTTTAAAATAAAATGTAGAAATAATAAAAAAAGACAAAAAAGTGTTTTAATATTGATAAAGCTATAAAAATGAAGAATCATTTGAATGTCCTCTTTTTTTTTATTATTACTATTTTTTATTTATTTATTTTCTCTCTCTCTCTCTTTTTTTTTTTTAATTTTTATTGTCTTCTGAAGATACCTTTAACAGTGCATAAGTAAAAAATGCAAAAGGAAAATAATGATTATAAGCATGATGCACAGTCATAAGCAAAAATAATGATATTTTTCGAATAAATTTCACTTACCTTTGTGTGAAAAATATTTATAATTTCAGAAGCATTATTCAGCTTTCAAGACATTAACTTGCAAAATTGTATAAGGGAATAAGAAAATAAGTCTACAGTATTTTTTAGTTAGCTTTCATATGCTGATATTTTGTGTTCTCAGAATCATTGCACCCCTTTCCTGTGGTAAGATTTTTCAATATGATCATGTTAGTATGTAATTTCTACAGATTGTATTTTAAGTCAGAGCAAAATTTTATGATGAGCTCTTATTTTAATACATAGGAAATTCACAGAATCTAAAAAATTGATCTGTTATGAAATTTTAGTTTATTAAATTCATTTGAAAAGTTAAGTATGTATTTATAATTATTTATTTCGTAATTCTAGTATCAAACTCATAATGTGTTCAATTTAACATGCAATAAAATTGTTATATGTCAGTTGATTTCCTTCTTGGCATCATTTAGAATATATATTTGATTTTAAAATAGCTGTTATGTAATTTTCCTTTCCCAGCTATAGAAAATATATTTTATTTTAGAAATTCCCATGGGGAGATGGCAACAAGACACTCTTCCACAACCCTCTAGTGAATCCATTGCCAGATGGATATGAAGAAATTGATCACCATTAATTACATTTTCAATGTGGAATTTAATGATTAGTTATATTAAACTTCTTGGCATTGTTTGATGTATAGTACTATTTCAATAAAATATAGTCCAAATGCCTTTTTGTTCTTTTCTACAGGCATTAATTAGTATGTTACTTAATTCTTTTGGTTATTTAAGTAACTAAATCTATTAAGATATATTAGAAGTCTTTTTGTCTTGCTTATCAATAAAGCACATTTGTGAATATCATTGTAATTGTATCACTCGTGACTATCATTTTTCATTATATGAAATCCAGAATCAAATATTAAATGAAAACTTTTAACAAACTGTGTTACATTTAGAGCAGAAATAGCCAACCTTTTATAACTTCTAAGCTGCATGGCCTTTTAACCTTTTGATAGTCATCAATAAGCTCAGCTTGCATTCCAGTTATGTACCACAGTGGATGAAAACACAGCTCGGCTTACAGATTTACAACTGACTGGTATTGTTTGCATTTGAGAAGAAAAAATTGCTTAACCTCTCAAACACCAAAGAGTTAAAAAAGCATAACAAGTGCCATAACACCCAATAGAAGTATGCTAACAACTGCATGCAGAATTTAATGTTTATTAACAGCCACAATATACTTTAGATTACAACAGTGATTTCTAACAATTATATTTATTCTGTATAGAAAAAAAGGAATCTTGAGCTTTTTTTTTTTTTTTTTTTTTTTTTTTTTGTTAATGCTATTGTATGCATATCTAATGATTAAGAAAATTGTATTCAAGATAGTCTCTTGAAAGCTTTGTTTCATACTAAAAAAATTTTGTTCGCAAATATGCGTATTTCCAATAACAGACATGAACATAATATAGAACTGCTGGAAATTTTTCTTTTAGCAGCTACAAATTGTAAAAATCCACTGAAACAAATGTTTTTCATTGTTGCATATCTTTGAATTCAGTTTTTAATTTTGCAGCTAAGATTTACAGCAGATGAGAAATGATGGCAGGGTTTGTATAGTCCTTAGGTTTTTTGAAATCTTAGAAGACCTTAATTTCGGCCAACATCAGCGGAAGATCCTTATTTTTTATCTTCTAAAATTTCTGTTTCTGCGACTGTTATTTTGAGTGTGAATTGGTGATTCACTGATAAATGCTGTTTTCTTTTGAATGGGTTGTTATAATTTGTTCCTATTTCTAATATAAATGGTGGGATACTTGAGCTCCATAGTGAAAGAAGTAAAACATAAGCATTTCGAAATTATTTCATATTTTCTAATGAAGACCTCTTGAACAACTTTTCTCTTTTGGGAATGTGAATTCTTTTATTAAACAGTTCTAAATTTGCCGATTTTAAGGTCAGTTTTTATATGAAATTTTTAATTCTGAGATCTAGGAATTTTTCAGCGATTTTTTTTAAAACATTGTAACATTTATAAATTTCATTAAAATAATGGTAATCTATTGAAATTATATCTAAAAAATAACATTAGATTGAAACATTTTTAATTTTCTCTGTCATATTATAAAGTTTCATTTTGGCCACTTATTAGACAATATTTTGAATCTGAAAAATAAACAAAATATAATGCTATGCACAATTCATGAAACATTTCTTAGCAAAAGCAAAATAGCTATGTAATTAATTAAAAATGTCTTTTTAATTTTTTTCATGGTAAGAGTTTTTCCCATGTAATTGCCTCAGTATATGCATCAATTTTCTCTATAAAATAAATTTTACACTTTTTCCTTCTGAATTTTTCTTTCAAAATATTTCTGACTTTTTGCTGTTACAGTATTGATAGAGGTAATTTTTCTTTAGGATTTTAGACATTGCAGCTTAGAAAGCTGAGGCATGGAAAATATCAAAAATCCTTCTAATCTTATCACATGAACAGACATTAGAAAGGAATTTTTTTATTAATAAAGCAATTGAAAACTGACAATTTAAAAAATTCATGTAATATGCCTTAATGCATCATACACAAGGCTGGCACTAGGCATTTTCCCACCTGATGCAATTTCTGTGGATCCTAAATTCTGGTTCCAATGCCTGCTCTAAATTCTAAACATTTTTCCATTTCTAGATGTCGTTGCTCGTTATGCCACTAAATTCTAACGGTAAAGAAATATATATATTTCTTTTGAATGTTCATATTATTAAAGAAATAAAATTCGTAGTTTTTTCTGTGCATTCTTAATACATTTAGTTTTGTAGAATAACAGAAATCTTATATTAAATTCTAAAATGGAAAGGAAATGTGTTGAAGAAAGAAATGATCTGAGAGATCTTGATGAGAAGGAGATTAATATAAATTAGCCAAAATATCTGGTAAGGCTTCAAATTAAAAAGACGCATGAATATTTTGTTGAGTACTGTTGCTACAAAACATTTTGTAGCAACAAAATTATTTGTTCAAGAAGCAATGCCGTAAATTACATGCATTTTAAACTGTGCAATTTTATTAGATTGTGATTGTAATAGGGGTTTTTTTTAACAAATATTGTTAAAAAATAAATAAAATTTAATAGTGGCCTTGTAAATCCATTATGACTAAGGTTATCTAACTACCTAATTTAATTATAACTAACTGCTTAAAAATTATCTCTTCATATTACAGCGAGTTATTGCCTTTCATTAATCATTACCATGGTCACCAGATAAAACACAAAAATGTAAAAATTCATGTAAAACTCATTCTTCGCATCTAGTGAGACTTATAAAATAATCACCTCTGGTGCTTTAGTTGCTTATTGGAGCCTTAAAGTATATTAACTGGGTTACAGGCCCTGGAACTCTACACAAAGCTTTGACATTAACTGCATCAAACAGAGCCCAACTAACTTTCAAAACTTGCTGACATCAGGCCTTTCAGGTTTGTTCTGATCAGCAGGTCTCTTTCTAGGCAAGTAGCAATGGTGACAACAGCCAGTCTTTTGCAGTCATGCTGATTATAATTTTACTTGTCATTTTAACCTATGCCTGTTGACATAAAATCTACCTGCTATTTACTGAACCTATAGACTGAGCAAGTGCGTGACATCAACATAAAGGTTAGTAAAACGTATATAAAATGTCACTTATCTTCTTTCAAATATGTCCAACTGTTATAAGTGTAAAACCTTTAATGTTACTTAATAAAATTAGTTTCATACAGTCCTTAGATTTTTTGGAAATAATTTTTAGTCTTTAAATTAATTTCGGCTAAAACTGGTAAGAAGTCCGTAATTTTACTCATCTGACATTTCTTTTTACGACTGCCACTTTGAGTGTGAATTAACATTTTAAAAATATTTTTTTTGATGATGCATATGATAAAAAAGTGGATACTCAAGTTTAGAAGCAAGATGCTCTGTTTCATTTGAAGCATAAACATTTGAAAGATTTTTTTTTTTAATGAAGAATTCATAAAAATGACTTTTTGAGATATCTATAGCATTAAAATCTGAGCACATTTGTCTGTCTGTCTGTCTGTGACATCACTTCCTCCGGAAAGCAGAGTGTTGAGTTTCAAGAGAAGTACCCCTTGATTCTAAAAATTTGTGAAGTCATTTCAACCGCTCTCATCTTCGTATGACTTTAATCAGCCGAGATATTAAAAAACTCTGAAAACGCTAATTTTTGTACTAATTTTTCTGAGTGGCAACAGTCTCATATGCTGGAGATAAGTGTTTTATTTCAAAAAATGTTGCTACTGTTACCTTTCAAATTTATTAATAAAAACTGAAAAAAAATAGGATTTCCAAACATTAAATGCATTATTATATAAGCTTATATTCTGACATTAGAGAAAGCATGCAATTTCATGTGACGTCATTGTTGTAGATTTTTCGTTCATGTCAGCATTTTAAATAAATAGCTGTTGGCAATGTTTTTGCTTCAGGTTAGGATAATTGACATGATACGTTATTACCACATTAATTCTTTTATTGAGAAAAAATTGTTATATGACATTAAATTTAAATCATGACATCTTATGTAAATATATTAACCTGAAATGTCAAAAGTTTTTTTTAGTCCCGAAGGACTATTACTTTCGTTTTGCGTTGATTCACTCTGAATGCCCGATTCACTTTTCAAATTGTTGCCACTAAATGTTATCGCTCTGCATTAAAGTTTAAAAAATGAAAAATCTGCATAAATGTATGATGTTTTTTTCATCGGAGTAAAATAACGGTACCTAGAGCCATCAAATTTTTTAATTACAGTTCTAAATAAATAGCCAAATAAATGTGAAATTCGTAACAATATTCTCTAAAACTTTAACGAATTTTTCATTAACAAACTCAAAGATTTCAAAGCCAGCAATACCAACGTTGTACAGAAAAACATTTTTATCTCCAGCGCGTGAGAGCGTGTACCTAAATTTCTAAAGATATGCTCATTTTAAAATTATTTTGCGATATTGCTGTTGAACTGTTTTTTATGGTTTAAGTGCGAAGAACATGGTATTTAACAAATAAAGGTAACGCACAAAATGTTAAATAAACGTCCCTTTGGACGTAATTTAAAATCTGAAACATTTCAGATTTTTTTTATTTTTTTTACATTTTTTTTTTTTTTTCTTGGTTTGGCAACAAAAAATTATATACAAATTGGTTGTTGCTTGGAGAGAATGAATTTACACATTTTCTTTTCAGGTGCACATAGAACTTATAAATATTGCTTTGGCCACAGCCCGTTAGTGAGTTCTTGTATTATATGGTGCTAAATTTGTCAACTTATCAATATTTTTGGAATTTTAAAACCATTTTGGATACAAAATTTTTTATTTGGAGATTTGCAAAATTTTGACAATTTTTTCTACAAACATAACATTGATAAATAACATAGAAATGATGATAATAAATTAAAATTGTATTTCAAAAGCAACATTAAAATAAAACATTTATTTTCTTCTGCCATATTTTAAAGTGACATTACTTTTCATTTTGATGACTTAGAAATATTTTGATTTTGAAAAATAAGGTAATAAATTCTGTAAAGCATAGATTGTGAAGCACTTCTTGGGGGGAAAAAATGCTATTGTCCCTATTTAAAAATAAATTTGTCTTTTTTATTATTATTTATTTTTTCATGTCGAGTTTTTTTCCATGTAATTGTTTCAGAATATTTAAATGTTTATCAGTTTTCTCTTGAAAATTCACTTTCCTGAATCTTTTTTTTTTTTCCCCTCAAAAATCTTCAGGCTTTTTTGCTTTTATAGAGTTGGTAGTGATAATTCTTCTTTCATATTTCAGACCTTACACCTTGGAAAGTCTAAAAGGTTTATAGATTATTATATTTAGGGCAAAATTTATAAACCTACAATTTCCAGAGAAGAAAAGCATATTCTTGATATTAACACATAGATGTATTTTGTAGGAAATTTGTGATAATTATTTATCTTTTGCAGAATGTTGGGGAAAATTTTCCTTTGATCCGAGAAGTCTTTTTTTCTCTTAATATGTTTATCTTTCCTTTATTTTCTTAGCTTTTCACTAGACACAAGCATCCAACCAGTCACAACATAGAAATTGAAAATCAACAATTAATTAAATGTTTCGTCATGTATGTCTCAATACTTGTCCTAAATTCTAAAAAAAAAATTTTGCCCTTAATTTTGTTGCTCAGTACTTCACTAAATTATAAATATTCTTTCACACAGGCTCCGGTACTGGTCTTGACCTTATATCATTTCATATTTATTTTCAATACTCATATTATTAAAGAAATAAAATTAGAAGTTTCTTCTATACATTTTTAAGTACAAGCAGTTCTTTAGAATAACAAAAATCTTTAATTAAATCTGAAAATTCTAAAGTGAAGAGGATATTCATTGAAAAAGAAATTGGTTTTTAAAAAGAGAGAAAATTATTCTTCAGGGGTACATTGTTAAAACATTTAACAAATTAGGAGATGAAGCAGGACTAGTGGAAACATCGATTTTGAAACAAATGAACTTAGAAAAGATGATAAAGAGAAATATTCAAGTTAAAAAGATGCATAAACATTTTGTTTGTTATTACTACAAAACAAAAAAAATTTTGTAGCTTTTAATGGATAATTATACTAATATTTTAAAATCAATATCATAAATTACGACTGCTGTATAATGTTCTTATTTTTTTAATGGCTATTTTTAAGAAAGAAAAAACTAATTGTAACCATGTAAATCTATTAGGACTAAGAGTATCTAAGTATGTAATTTAATTATTTGAACTAACTACTCATATCTAGAAGTTATCTGTATATATTAAGGTGAGTTATCTCCTTTCCTTAATTCTTACTGTGTATGCAACATACAATACAAAAATGTAAAAATAGCACAAAAATTTATTCCTTAACAACTATTGAGCCTTAATACAAAATAATCTATCATCTTTGATACTTTAATGGTTTATTGGAGCTTTATATTAAATACTATTGACTGGGTTAAAACTTCAGCAAATCTACATGAAGCTATGACGCTAGCTGGGACAGACAAAGTGCAGCTAACTTTCAAATAACTTGCCGATGTTAGGCATTTGCATCTGTTCTGATCAATAACTCCCTAAGCTACCAACTGTGGTGCAACAGTCATGCTGATTATTATTTTATATCTCTGTTTAACTCTTAGTTAAATAAAAAGCCACTAATCTTCTTTAAAATATGTGAGACTACTGTAAATGTTTCAAGAAATTTTATAATTTAATGCTAATTACTTGAAAAAATTTCTGAAGTTAATTTTATTCTTGAATTTGTTTTATAATTAAGTTAAATATCATGTTTTGTTTAATAATAATTTATCCTACTTACACATTTATTTTATCCTTATAAATTAGTGAAGTTCAGGTGCAAATAGCCATGTACAGAAGTGTGTACTAACCCTGTATACACATCAAATTAACTTCTTCAGGAACAAATTTTTAATTTCTTGTTTGATTATGTTTTGTCCATTTCGTATCAATAGCAATTAGTGAATCAAATAAATTAGTAAAAGCAAGAACTGTACTAAAAGATAATGTCCACAGTTTAAAAGTGGCCCTTGAACATTAATGGTAAACTATGAATGAAAATGCTTCATATGTTCGTGAGGTTCTATGAATGAAGCATTTGATTACTATGAATGAAAATGTTTCATACGTACTTTCTTTACATTTTTTGTACATGCAGCAAATTCCACTTGTATAATTTTTTTTTACTGACATTAGAAAATTCTTAAATTCCATTTTTTGAGAATAATATCCTATACCTTCTCTGATTTCAGAAACAAAAATTATTAAATAGTATAAAATGTTTTCATTGTTGCCATAAAGTAAATTTTTTGTTTTCATTATTCAGAGATTATGTAGTGAATAGTTTCCCAACAGATTTCATTACTTTTTCTTGCTTAAAATAATTTTAATAAAAATAATTGAACATACACATGTGTCAGTGTCCCTGAAGAGACTAAAATACTTTGCACTTGTCATATGCTGTCATTTTCAGATATTATTTTGCTTTTGTTACAGCCAGTATCAGTTTTACATCAGCAATAACTAGGAAAAGACCACTGAACACTAGTAACAGTCTACATTCTGCTCCAGCCAATGAATGAATTTCAGCTCACATTTAATGTAAATATGAGACATAAAATGACCTCAATAAAAGCATGTATATTGAGGAAACTAATAATCAAATGTTTTTCCATAATAAACTAGCTTAACCTATTAACAAGTGAATGTTGAAAAACAAATAAAATTCATAAATGATATCTGAATATAAAAAAACTATTTGATTATGTACCAATGCATGAAGGAAAAAAAATGAGCCTAGTTGACGTTATAAAAACCACTAGCCAATGAGTATATACCAGGTTAGATTCCTAGTTGCTGAATGGGTTGCTTGGCAAAGATTTTCATAGTATGTAGATAATGTGTGTGTAATGAAAGAAAGAACATCCATTATTATGTTAATGAACAAAATTAAGCCCTCAAAGTTAGTCATATATATAAGACCACTGGAACTTCTAGTTCATAGATTTATATTTTAACTAATTAATGAGCTTACTTGTATGGGATTTTGAGGTTTTTCCTCCATGTGTTTTGTGAATATTTTAATCCAAATAACGTCACTATGATGTCCATACTTCATCTTGAAATTCTGAGTTTCTTTTAGCTAGGAATGATTTTTTGATGCTTTCCCAGTAAGTAGACTGTTGTTTGGAGTAAGAATCGTAAAGGTACAATCACGTTTTATTGCTTATAAACATACTAATAAAATGGAAAGATATCTTAGCGATTTGCAGGTCTTCATAAATTCTGTTATATTGCAATAAATATATAAATGTTACAAACGCTGCGATCAAATGACCACTTGTTATGGTCATGGCAGAAAACCAGCCAAATAATAAAAAATGGTTTTCGAGCAAGCATTTATTTGTGCTGTAAACTTACAGATCGCAGATAATCAAGTGGACTGTAAAAACACACCGCGCTTACATATCTGGTTCTGTTATCACAGCAAATAATTAATAAAAGCCAAAAATTATTAAAAGCTCAAGAATATGGCCTGTCATAAAAAAGATAGTCTTTATTGAATGTGAGAGATCATCTTATTAAAAAAGCTTACGGAAAAACATGTTGAAAATGCGCAGCAAGAGAACATAAACTATTCTTAAAATTTGTAGAGTACCACTTCATATCTAAAAATGGCTTTAGATCATGTCATATGTAAGATTAATTATGTAATTAAAGGTAATAAATTCAGAGTTAGAATGTATGATTCCACTCGTCTTTATGATTGGACTTATTTCCTAGGAGTTTTTTGTAAAAGGAAAGTCTTTAAAATTTTTCAGTGTGAATTGTAATATTTAAAATTTGAGGTAAAATGATAAAGAAGCAGGATAAATTTCCTATGCATTGTAAATGGAACAACTCGAAGTAATGCTATTGAAAACTTCTTGTTTTTCTTCTTATTGAAAAACTTCACTCAGGTCTTTCTTATTTATTATGTGCTCTGCCTAAAGAATAAATAAAAAAAAATCTGAAATGTTTCAGATTTTAAATTACGTCCAAAGGGACGTTTATTTAACATTTTGTGTGTTACCTTTATTTGTTAAATACCATGTTCTTCGCACTTAAACCATAAAATTCAGTTCAACAGCAATATCGCAAAATAATTTTAAATTGAGCACATCTTTAGAAATTTCGGTACACGCTCTCACGCGCTGGAGATAAAAATGTTTTTCTGTACAACGTTGGTATTGCTGGCTTTGAAATCTTTGAGTTTGTTAATGAAAAATTCGTTAAAGTTTTAGAAAATATTGTTACGAATTTCACATTTATTTGGCTATTTATTTAGAACTGTAATTAAAATTCCTTTTTATTTTCCCGTGCAACGCACGCAGACGATTTTTGAAGAGAAAACTACGTCAAAAAAAAAAAAAAAACATGCATACATTTATGCAGATTTTTCATTTTTTAAAATTTAATGCAGAGCGATAACATTTAGTGGCAACAATTTGAAAAGTGATACGCCGTTTTTGTGTTTCCGACGCAAAATCGCAAAACGAAAGTAATAGTCCTTCGGGACTAAATCCCTTTGGGCTAATAAATGAAATTGAATTATGGTTAAGTGAAGTTCTCTGCCAGTATGGAAAACTTAGACAAGAAATCAGTCTGTATTTTCATTAATTATTGAAGAATGAAAATACTTATGGAGAAAAGCTCGTGCAGCTAGCTTGTCCTGTCACAAGGAGCAAAACTGGTGGAGAATTATCGATGCTAAAGCTTGACCTGGTGAGCTCAAACTAACAAAGATTTGCCATATTAATAGTATAATAATAACTGTTCTGCGTCAGAGGCTCGGGGGGGGGCCAAGGGCAACGTCATCGATGACATCACACCACTGGGTGTAGCCAATGGCGTCATGAGATGTTTTAGGCTGCTGATTGAGTCGTAGGCCTCCTGCTTTTCATTTAAATTTAGTTTTTCAAAATTGGCAACGAGGAGATTGGGCAAATGCTCTTGGCATCTTCTAGGGACGAAAAGAGAAAATAATCTATTTGGGGAATTTTTAAATCATTTAAATGATTCTGAAAACAATGTATGAGAAAAAAAAACAACTTTAAAAAAAATCTCATGAAAATGAAATTACATGGGGAAAAAAAAATTTTTTTTTTATTGTTCCCACCACCACTCGACGTTATAAACGTCGCAACAATCCATTTTTTTTATTAAACATCTTTTATACTTTTATGGCCATGTCCATAGGAATGCACTCCATCATTCAGTACATAGCGTTTATCGTCAATAACAGAAAGAGCTACTTTATTGATAGCAATGGTAAAGAGATGATGGTTTTTACTCTGAATGTTACGTTGCAATTCTCTAGTATATGTAGATGCCTCTAAAAAAACAGTCTCTATAATTTTTTAGTTTTCTTTTAATTATATTACGTTTGATTCCTTTCGCTGTTTTCTTTTCACTCTCCTTCAACAGTAAAGAAAACATTTTCGTTCTCAGACATATAAACTCCAGTATCTGTTCTGGATTCATTTCATCCTTGAAACATCCAATTTTCTTTTTATTACTAATATATTAAATAAAGGACGACTCTTGGATAATCTGATGTATCATAAATTTGCATACGTAAACTCATGTCTTGATAGACATCATCAGTTGAAATCTCGTACGTGAGAGAATACCTATTTGTAAAAAGCAACTTCGCTCTCTCTCCGTAGTGTTTTTTTTTTTATGTGATTATAATGAAAGTTATACGTGTGGTATTTAACAAGCTCTAATATTACAAATCCTGCATAAATGGGTCTATTTAAATTAACACAGTTTTTCAATCTTTGTACGCCAACCAAGTCATTGTCAAAGATTTTGAAATTATGAAAATTTGGTGCTGCTACTAATTTCTTTGCTTTTGGAACAGCTTTTAAATGCATACCTTTCACATAGTTTAGAGTACATAATGTCGAAAAAAATTTTTTGAAGCATGTTTAACCATTTGTAAGAGTCTGAAGAAAATCAGTCTAGTTTGTATATCGTTGCATGATATTTTTAATGCAAAAAATAACTTTTTTTTTATTAGAAGGTGCTTTTATTTTGAATCTTTAATAAAAGTATATGTGTTATAAGGTAATTACTGTAAATGAAGTAGAAAATACTGTTAAACAGTTAGCATTTTTTAATATTCTAAAAATATATTTTATTAATAGAGTTTTTCTTCTTTTTTATTTTTTCCCCCAGTTTATCAACTTTGGAATTCGGGAAGAGGAATTTAACTGTGTGACATGTAAAAGAATGGAACCTCAACCAAGTTCA
>KK112298.1:215257-240505 GCA_000611955.2 Stegodyphus mimosarum | reverse complement strand
AAACCCTTAGATCTATTTCCTGAGATGTTCTTCAAAATTGGAATGGAGGAGTCTTATTCTCGCATAAGGTGCCCAAGGCTCTGGTCCAGTGAGTTCTTATCACCTATGGGCTATGGTAAATTCATGAACCTGATCGAGCTGCACTCACGTTAGGAAGGTTTGAACAATAACATAAAAATCTGCAACGTATACAGGTTCTCACGCATTCAAAACATATAGGAAGAACAACTCTTTAGAACTCTTTTCTTTTTCTTTTATCACATGATATGAAACAGAGGATCCTTCTGAACATACCATGTAAAGGGGAATCTAGTTTTCCATTACAAATGATGGTTGGTGACGGAGAATCCGTTGCTGATAACTAACTAACTGGTTGTTGAAAATGGATAACTTACAATTTTTGCGAAAGAAAGGGGGAAAAATCGTGCGTCTTTCTTTCAATGATACAGCAGTTAGAAAAATTGCTAGAAAAAGTTGTTTGTGTGAAGTAAATGGATGTGTGATATCGTCTTATGCATTCTTACAGCTGCAAGTTTCCTTCTTCCTTTTTGGAGGTAGAGTTGCTGAACAAAAAATGTCATGCATTTGCAATACATTAAGTGGTCTCATTTTTAGCGCATTCTTTATATTTTGATTTATGTGTAGAGAATTTTTTTATATTTTTTAGAATGGTATATCTATTGAAATATAAGTATGCTTAGGGTCTAAAGCAGTTCGGGATTCACTAATGTTTGACAATAAAAACTTTAACAAATATGAAATATAAATATTGCATTATATTTTCCTTATGATTTGGCTGAAGTTGCAATGTTAAATAATGTCGCCAGTAAGAAAAATTAAAAAATTCGAAGTTCTTTGTATGGCATCGTGAAGGATGGATAAATTTTCTCCTTCTTAAAAACGGAAGCTGTTACATGAAAATTATTATAAGGTAAAAATAATGTTAATTATATTGTAGTCTCTTTGTTTGCTTAATTAAAACATGTTAGAAAATAAAATGAGTTCTGCAGGTGGTATTCATTACTTGAAGGCTTACTAATGGCCGAATGGTTATGACTGTTGAACACGAATAAGTTAATCCGATTTCAACTCCCAGCTGAATGGGCATTTTCTTCGAAAGTTCTCCATGAAGACAAACGTACCCTTCAACTGATAATTCTTATGTATTCTTCCATTTTCAGTAAAGCAATCAATCTCATTATCCATAAAAATTCAAAGGTTTAAATATTCGCATATAGTTTCCAGTTAGTATTTCTGGTGTTTAAATTCATTTACCATAATTCTAGATTCACCTTTAATGGCTTAAACTATTTAATAAAAGTTATCTCTCATTTTTTAATTTTTTTTATGTATGTATATATGTGCTTGTGATTATAATTTTATCAGCTTAATATATGCGCAATTGGGTACTTACTTACCATTGTTGACCCCGTTATTTTAAACACCGCCATGATTATCGGCTCAGCAGCTAAGGGGTAAAATCGCTGAACTTCCACCTGGGTTCGAGTCCAGGCGAAGGGGTTCACTGCATAGATGTTTTCGTGGTGTTTGTTCACCATGTATAACGTTTTCTAAAGCAAACTGGATACGAACCAGTTTGCTTTAGAAATGCAAATGAAAATTGCATTTCATGTGAGTACCAACATTTTTTTTAATATTTAATTGATAAGATAAAGATTCTTCAAACTCTAAATAGCATTTAATTATTAAAAACGAACATATATGTTTCATTAACTTGACACTATAAAATTAAATTAATTTTAAATAATTGTACTTTAAAAATGTAAATATACTGATAATACATGTGTTAAAAAATTGTCTTCACCGTAGACAGAGTAAGATGGTCCACAGAATATTTTCTAATTTAATAAATGTTTTCCTTCCTTTAAAAAAGTTTGAAAAACGGTGATTTGACTCAGTGCGAATATTAATGTTCCAAATAATGATAATAGATGGCGCTGCAGACAAAGCATTTGAAAATTATCTTGTAAGTGGATTTGTTTTCGACGTTTCGAATTCTTCGATTTTTTTAGGTATTTTCCTGAATAGTTCGTAACCATAGCTACCGACATCTAGCTCTGCGGAACGAAATTTGTAAATCTGTGAACTGTTTTTTGTTGGATGCATTTGTTATACATGCAAAACATTTTTTTTTGTTTCCTTTTAATTTGACATCTAATGTTAACTTTGCAAGTTTAATAAATAATTAAAATCTGTAAGTTGTTCTTCATTAGATAAATTTTATACATGCCTTACTTAATAATTCGTAACCATGGTTACGGACATCTATTTATAGCTATGCAGCAGGTGAAGAAATAAAATATATGTGCATGTACAGTTTCGTTCTTATTTCTATTCCTAAGATTTGCAGCAAAACTTGTAACAGTGAAAGCATGGACGGACTTATTATCTAAGGTTGTCGCCTTCAAAAATCTCAGTCTATAAAACCTATCAAAATAGTCCGTGTAGCCTTAGGAAGATTCCACTGCTATTTGAGGCGTATGTCGTGTTTTTATTTACATGGTAAAACTAACCAACTCCCTTAAAATGTTTTCCATTGACAAAGTGTTGTAATCATCTTTTGAATAGAATGATGGTTTTGCTGTTCTGTAGAGACAGTTGGCTTAGAGAGGTGGTGTTCAATACTGATGTCCATAATCTACAAAAACTAGCACTATAAGAATTGGTTGTTATGAGAGGGAATCATTCTACATGATTTTTAACACTTCAAAGATAGGTGTTAAAACCGCATTATTTATTCGAGCAAAAAAGAAATTGCTGCCGGAAATATTTGTTGAAAGCGTCATGCAGAAACGATCCAAAGGAGGGAAAAGCTCAGTTACGTCCAGAAATTAAGTCTTTTCTTTATCAAATGATTCAAAAGTGTTCACAAGCTGTTAATTTAGAATGAAAATGTATCATGCTTCCCCTCCCACTCCATCTTTTAGCATTACTATTTTGTGTAGCTTGTTGATCACTTTTTATAATGAGTGTCTGTAATGGTTTTATGTTCTCAATTTCTGAAAATTAATTCTGAAATTAGTAGGCATATCGTAACTGTTTAACTTAAAAACTGTTTCTGGATTTAAATTCGAATCTGAATACATCGGATTCCTTATGTGTATTCTTTTGAAATTTTTTAACTTATTTTTAATCACTTTTTTGAGTAGCTAGACTGCAGTCTAAAGTTTTTAGATTACAATTGTTCCTTTATTATTATTATTATTATTATTATATATTGAAAACTTCTCTCATGGCTTGTTTCCCTATTTACAAAAATAAACAATACCAGTGAAGTCTTTTGAAAAAAAGCCGAAATGCCATAAAAGGAACAAACAAGTATGTTAACTCATATAAAGGAAATATTTTATGTATTCCTGGAGCAAATTACAGCCAACTAAATCGTACTAAATACGCCGAACATACTAAGAGTTTAACGGATTATGTGTGGGTATTACTGTATAAGGTATTTCTCTCGTCTTCTTCGCATGCCTGCGTGGTATAGTGGTCAGCTCGCTCGATGCGTAACCGAAAGGTCCGTGGTTCGATTCCCGGCGAAGGAGTTGCTCATTTTTTCATTCTTCTGCTTCCAAAAAAATCCTAATGACTCTACATTGGCGCTCGAACTAAAAAAAAAGGTGGTGGTTGATGATTCTCCTACACCGGGATTTGGCGATTGAGTCCCCCAAAACCCCATTCGCCCTTTAAAAGGGGGAGTATATAAGGTATGTCTCTCACCTTCTTCGCATACCTTCGTAGTGCAGTGGTCAGCACGCTCGGTGCATAACCGAGAGGTCTGTGGTTCGATTCTCGGCGAAGGCGTTGCTCATTTTTTCATGTCTCCTGCTTCAAATAACCTAATGTCTCTACACCTGTGTTTAGGAAATCCGACTTACTAGACAAAGATGAAAAATTTGCGACTCGTTTGGAAAGAACTCGTGATTTTCAATTCAGTGTTTAAAGAATGAAGTTAAAAATCTTAAGTCTAATCTATGCTTGAAAGAAACTAATCCTAGATATTGTAAATAAATATTCTCTCGACTGAATTATTTCCGGTAAGAAGTTGCAAGCGAAGAACTCAGAAGTTTGGATGGCTAAAGACAAGAAAGATGAAAGCAACATGATTTTATCAATCTGAAATGCATGACTTAAGCCACTAGAAGTGTGATTAGGCGATGAAGAAATGAAGCTAAAGAATGAAATGGAAATAATGGCCACAATGGATAACTTGAATGTATGGACAAGCTATTATAATCTATAAATGAATTAATTAAGATCGAATCTAATGATGTTATACTTTTATGCAATATTTGCGTGTTGTCTTAATGAATTTCAAAATTGCTCTCAACAGAGTTTATCCAGCTGGAGGGGGTGATAATTTACAAAATTTTTTTAACGTAATTCACTGTATGATATACATTTAAGATGTTTCATTTAGGTTCTTCTTCTGTCTCTGCACACTAGTGCATTAATTAGCATGGAAAATCGGAAATTCAGTTAAATTCTATACAAAAAGTAATATTTGGTTTCAAACAGATGCTCATAAATTAAAATTTCAAATGCAAAATTAAACTGTAATGCCTAGTCCTCATAAGTGTCAAACTGAAAACATGTAACGCCCTCTATGTATGATAGTTTGAGGCTGGATTTCGCCCAGTGTGGTGAGTTTTTATAATCTATAGTTTGTTGACTTTAATGCAAGTGATTTATAGACATTATGCATGTAGCAAGTGTTCCCGAGTTGTGTAATAATAAATAATCAAAGAAAAAGGCTTCCGATGTCATTAACTGTGTACAAAAGACATTTGGCATCTAGCGGAGGTTACCTATATCATATAATTTAGTTAGTGTGCGCAATTTTAGGACGTGATCTTTGTTTGAGATCGCTGAATTTCTTTATTATATAATGATTATCTATTTTATTTATTTATTTGGTATTTATTATTAACACCTGTCGGATGTTGCGTTTTTCCCTTCATGCTTTTCCCTGCAAAAGTAAAAATTAGCTGTTGTCAGTCGACGAGGCCTAAGACCTTTCATTTATGGCCCACCAGAAACCCAGCGGTAAAATCGCTAAACACTGTCTGGGTTCGGACTCCGGTGAACAGGATGACTGCATGGGCATTTTCGTAGTTTTTTCCATGTGTAACGTGGTACGAGCCTAGCCCACCAGCGGCCGAGCGGTAAAAGCCGCTGAACACTGGTAGTTCGGTCCGGTGTCCCAGCCCCAGCGAACGGGCTGGCTGCATGGGCGTCTTCGCGGTTTTCTCCATACATAACGTGGATACGAGCTAGTTTCCTTTAAAAAGAACTCCACGAAGCATCCTACCCTTTCCGTGTAATGCCTAAGGGCAGAACACGTAAAAAAAGACGTGGTACGAGGCGGTGTCTCTTAGAAAGTGCTCCGCGAAGGCATACTTTCCTTTAGGTAGATCCTCGAGTGCTTTGTCATAATTAAATAAATCAAACCATACGCGTAATTAATCTTTCATATTATAAAAGAGCATTTTTCTGATACATAGCAAAGTATTCAAAAATACTTTATCTGTACTTTTTAACTGCAATACGTCTGTCTGTTCACTAATAACATTCGAAACAAATGCTGTTTTATACTCTCAGTATTATAATTAAAATAAGTTTTTAACAACGTATGAGGGATTGATTTCAAAATTTCTATCTCTAATTTTTGTTTCATTGTCATATATATTTGCAATAAAATGATCATAATGAAATTTCATATAAAACATAGTAGTTCTGAGCAAACATTTACACGCAGGGTCATGTTAGGGATTTTGAAAGAAATTAGTCATAAATAAAAGAGTATTTTTACATATAAAATTTTACTATCAGGAAAAGTGAATTTTAAACCAAAAATTTAATGAGATGATTAATGTTGCGTTACATCTTTCACTTCAAAAAATTCTAATATTAATTTTACAGAGGAGATTCTTAAAATTGCTTGTAAATGATCATCGGTGATTTTTGAAACTGAAACATTTTGATTAAGATTTATGATAGAAACTGTTTTATATGAGGCTGAACCAAAAATAAGCAACATTTTTCGAGCAAAATTTTCACGTTTTTCGAATTGTCCCAGTTAAAAGTATTGTAAAATTTCAAGATTTCTTCGATAGGGTACTCGAGATATTTATGTAACCTCAACCTGTAGCTCACTTCGTGCGTAATCAATATCTGTAGAAAATGGATCACGAACTAACGCCGAATTTGTTTCAGTTGTTTAACAAGGGCCAAATGTTCGTGAAAAATCATTATTTAATACGTTGTCTGTGTGTTTAGTAACTTCGCGAAATAATTTACCTATCTTTCAATAAATGTCGTTGGAATCGTTAAAGTTTTAATTGAAATACGTGCAAATTTGAATCATCAAATTATAAGCGTTTTACGATGTGTTTACAAAGTGTTTTACTAATTAAATTTATTTGGAACAAATTAATAACTTAATTGGTAACTGCCCTTTAAATTCCTAATTTCAATATAAGTACATACTCTGGCGCTTTACGTCATTTATCTGCAGTCATGGACCTTATAAGAGATAGACTAGCCCAGTGGGCGGAGCGCGCGTCTCCCACATGTCCACAAAATGGAGTAGGGACGATCTGGTTTACTTTAACATTGAAACCTATGGCGTTTGTACCACATAACTGTTTTTAATTATTAAATGTGATACGTTGTATATTGATGGCATTATGAAAGTCACAGTTTTTTTCAAGAAAGATTTAATATATCTCATTAAAGCACTTTTTACTGCATTTTGCGCATTACTTTCATGCATAATTCTTGTATAAACATGTTTACTTCGGTAAAACGGTAAAAACTCTAAACACAAAATACGTTAACTTACTCTTGCGCACAAGTAAAGTAAAATTAAACATGATTGATAGCACATAATGTTTTAAAACAAATAAGGTCAAATATCTGATAATATTTTTAAATGTTTTTAAATAATAATTTTATTTTCCGTACGGTGTTGCCATTCCTCGCTTCGAACTCATTGAGTTTATTAATTGAAAATTCATTAAGGTTTTACAAAATATGAAATGAATTAAAGCCAATTCGAAATTCGGCCGTCCAGATGTCTATGTTTGGGTGGAGGATTGCGTTATTCAAAATTTTATGTCTCTAGATACCGTCGTTTTTTCACAGTGCGAGAAACATGCATGTGTTCATGAAGATTCTTATTAATTAATTATTTATTATTTAATTTCTTTAAATATAATACAGCGCGATAATATTTGGTGGCAACAATTTTCAAAGTGAAACGGACATTTATAGTGAAACAGCGTAAAATGCCGCTTCGAAACTAATAGCCTTTCTGGGCTATCGCCTCTTTTGGGCTAATAAATTAAATTCACAGTAAATAGAAAAATCTTATGCAGAACTAGAAATAAATTTTTTAAAAAAATCACTCTACAATTTTTAAAAAAGCAGCATAATTTAGAATTTTAAACAAAAACTTTCAAAAATTCATTTTTAGGTATTTTAGTATTTTTTACTTATTTACATGTGCAAAATCAGAGATTATGTATATTTATTAAAGCATAGATTATATAATAATGAGGATACACATTAAATTTGTATGCCATTATCTTCATATTATTAATGAAATGCATTTTACATTATAAACACACTGAGAACTATATTTTTATTATAAATGCTACATATTGAAACACTGGAAATTTATGGATTTAATATTATGAATGATAAAAAACATCTACATGTACACAGCGTAAAAAAAAAAAAATAAATAAATCATAGAAAAAAAGTCTGAAAGATTTCAGATTTTAAATTACGTCCAAAGGCGCGTTTTTTTAACGTTTCGTGTGCTACCTTTTTTTATTAAATATCATGTATACGTACTCAAACCATAAAATTCAGTTCAAAATCAATATCGCAAAATCATTTTAAAATGAACATATCTTTAGAATTTCCGTAAGTCTCGTGCGCTGGAGATAAAAATGTTTTCTTTTTTTTTCCGTACAGTGTTGCCATTGCTCGCTTTGAAATCATTTAGTTTGTTAATCAGAAATTCGTTGAAATGTTACAAAACATAAAATCGATAATAAAGCAAATTTCAAATTCAAAATTAGGGCTTCCAGATGCCCATATTCGCAGTAGGATTACGTCATTCAAAATTCGATGGCTCTAGGTTTTATCACAATGCGAGAAACATGCATACATTTATGCAGATTTTTCATTTTTTAAAATTTCATGCAGAGCGATAACATTTAGTGGCAACAATTTGAAAAGTGAAACGGGCATTCAGAGTGAATCGACGCAAAATCGCAAAACGAAAGTAATAGTCCTTCGGGACTAAATCCCTTTCTACTAAAAAAAAAAATGCGACGATAGTTTGAAAGCCTCTTATATCGACATTACCTGCTAAATCGGGGAAAGCTCATACCATGGGCGAAGAGTCAATATTGCCGATTCTCAAGGAAGTTTTAGAAACGGTTTGACACCATCCAGCCGCATCCAATGTTATAAAAATGTCCTATTAAGCAATAATAGAGTGCGATTGCGAATTGATGATATGGCGGAAGATGTTGAAGCTTCGTTTTGCAAACTTTTGATACCCACCGAATTTTCTCTTCAGGTTGATGAATCGACATTGTTTTGCAAGGTTGATTGAGTACTAATAAGGCTTTTACTGTCAACGTATGCCTGGTTTGTGAAGGAAGGAGAAATTGTTTAAGAGATGCTTTTTGCAAAAAAATTGATTACAGTTACTAAAGGTGAATCTATTTTTATGCTGTCAACGTTTATTTTAATGAGCAAAATATTCCTCTAGCGAACAGTCTGTTGCCACCGATGGAAATCCTGCAATGTTGGGTCGTCATCATGGGTTCATCGCCCTTTTGCAGAAAGTGGTACCAAGTATTTTAGCTGTTCACTGCGTGATTCATAGACAGCAATTAGTTGCATAAAAAATCATCGACCGTTTGCATCAGTCATCGTGCCATCTTTTGCGAATTTTGTTCACAGCAATGCTCTCAACGATCGCTTATTCGGGCAGCTGTGTAAGGACAACGATGAAGAATTCAGTCGCTTGCTTCGACACACCGAGGTTCGCTGGCTTTCCAAAGGCGCTTCCCTCAATAGGTTCTGGAATCCTTTCAACTCTGGACTTGTTCTCGAAAAAAAAAAATGTAGCTCTGAAAGAAAAATTGCTGGAATTTAAGACTGGTATTGCTTACATAACCGATTTATTCGGAAAATTCATTGGAATAATTAATTTGAAGCTTCAAGGCGAAAAGCTGAATTTGATCATAACAAAATTTGTTATTTCTGCGCTCATAAATTTCCCACTTTGTGGAAGCAGAATTTTGTACGCAACGAGTTCAGCCAGTTTCCAATTTTGTCTGATTTGCATAAGAACAGTGAATCCGGTTCGATGAAACATATGTTTACTGTCACACCTTTGATCTTTCTACAACGGTCCTTTCTGAGCGGTTTCAGGATATTTTGTCCCTGAAAGTACCTGAGTGGGTCATGAACCCTTTTATGAATATTGAGACAGCAGAGGTTCAGTTTCAGAGGGAAATGGTCAAGTTTTCAACTAATGAAACTCTGAAAGCCAGCTTCTAGAATGGTTATCCTCTCACAGAATTTTGGCTTCAAAGTAACACTTGTCGCCAGATTGTGGACAATCGTCAAAATTTTTTTAATTGCTTTCCCTTCCTCCTACCTCGTTGAACGAGGAATCAGTGCTGTGACTTATCTAATTACAAAAAGGGAAGTCGACTCCAAATCGTGGAAAGAGGTAGCTTTCATCTCTATTATTCTTTTAGTGTGTTTTTTTTCTGCTCTTCTTTTCTAATTGTCTAATTAAGAATAAAGAATTTTTAAACATAAAACATCTCGTAAGCAACTTTTTCTGGCATTAGTCATTTCAGTTTTAACCACAGCAATGTCGTACCATCCAGGCAAAACTATCGAGTTAAATCAAACAAATTTGGTGTGTAAGTCTACTAAAAAAAATTACCTAGAATTTTTGCCTTTTATAATTTAGGAACCTCCCTTTCTCATACCTAAATTACACGATTTTCACAAAGGATGGCGTTGAAAAATTTTTCGCCTCTTAGGATGGCGGCAACTTCGAAAAGGTTGATAATCACTGCTATAGTCATTGCTTTGCTTCCATCCTTTTTGCCATCACTATCACGCAGTGGGAAAAATTCACATCAATGATTTCATTATTAATCGCTTTACGCTCACTGACTTGCTCCGGTTTATGTGCATTTTCAAATTCTACAGTCTTATGTGGCGCCACATTACAGAGGTAGCAACAAGTTTTTCCTGTCAGTTGACTCATATTTTCTCTTCTCAGTGAACAGCTTCCGTTTAGGCTAAAAATTTCCTTTGCCGTTATGCAGAATTTGTATTATTGTATCCGTGAATTCCCTAAGGGACTATTTGATGAAACGTAATCAAAGGTCTCTTCTAGTACTTGCTAACGAAGGATGATCTGCAGTCTACGGAATTCAATTTTGCTATGGACAAAACTAGAAGTTATAAAATAGTTCATAAGCTGACAAATTCAAAATGGAATTTAAAGTTGAATTTATTTTACTTCAAAAGCCAAAGAAAGTAAACTATTTTAGAAAGGGGGATTATCACTAGTGGGTCGCACAGAATTGCGCAGCAGGATATACAAGTGGCCCATGAACGCAGTTTATCCGGTACTGATAGGGGCTGCAATACTCTCTTAGTATATTTGTTTTTTAATTTTGTTCAAACAGTAATCTTTTCGAAAGAAGACTTTTGATGTTTTCCGATTATGCAATTTTATATACAAGAAAGAAATACCGAAAAAAGCAATGGGGTTTCAAAAGTGAAATTATCTTTTCTGAATCTTTACTTAAAAAAAAATGGTTTTGTCCTTTGGTAATAGTAAATAATATTTTTGTTGCTTTTTAATCCTGAAACTTTACCTGAGATGTCGCGTTGTAATCTGAATTTGTCATGCTACAAATTTTTATTTCTTTGTTTTCCATCTGCTACTTTTAGAATTATATCGTGAGTTCTATGTCTAATTAAATTAAGATTTTGATATTTTTAATTACTCTTTATTTATTTAAAATGCACTTAATATCATTGTGCATAAAATGTAATGCATTTTAACAATATGTATGTAAGAATATTTTTCAACCCTTGTTTAATTTGAATAATGATAGAGAATCTCTAAAATAATACGAGTCTTTTAGTTCTCTACAAGTACTCATTGAAAAAAAAAAAAAAGGAAATCCTCTATGAGTAGTAGATATTGTTAATACATGGCGCTGCTGCGAAGAGGAACTATTTGAGCGTTTTGAATTCTTCGATTTTTGTTCGTTTTGCTTTATAATTCGTTGACATTTATTTCTAGACCGCCGTGCGTCAATGAATAAAATTTGGGATATATGTTATTTCGTTCTAGTTTCGTTTTCTGGAATTGAGATGATGTGATATGTAAGTGGATGGGGAATTTTTAAACTATTGATATTTCCCATAAAATGTTTCTGTAAAAGCGTACTCTTCATCCATAAGTTTTCTAAGGTATTTTTATGATTAAATATCTTCATCGTAGACCAATAGCTCCAGTTTAAGAGAGGAATCTCATGGCTTAATTTCTAAAATTAGAAGTGCCGAGTCCTATGGAAGGCGACAAGAGAGAGGATGTAAATATAATAACTAATAGAGAAAAATTTTTAAATCTAAAAGCTTTCAGATTTTATATTACACCCAAAGGGGCGTTTTTTTAACGTTTTGTGTGTCACCTTCATTTATTAAATATCATGTTCTTCGCACTTAAACCATAAAATTCAGTTAAAAAACAATATCGCAAAATAATATTAAAAGAGCATATGTTTAGAATTTCCGATGCACAGTCTCGCGCGCTAGAGATAATTTTTTTGTCCCCCCCCGTACGATGTTGCCATTACTCGCTTTGAAATCGTTGGGTTTCTTAATCAAAAATTCATAAATGCTTTACAAAGTATGAAATAGATAAAACAAATTCCAAATTCCAAATTTGGCCTTCCAGATGCCTATATTCGTGGAGACGTACATTAGTCAAAATTTGATGCCTCTAGGTACCGTTGTCTTATCACAATGCGAGAAACATAGATGCATTTATGCAGATTCTTTGTTATTTAATTTCGTTAAATATAAGACAGAGCGATAATATTTGATGGCAGATTAACAGGACAAAAACTTTCGCCTATGGTGTAAATTAAGTAATAAATATTTAAATTGATATTTTAAATATTCTGGGAATGGTTTTAAGATTCTCAGAATATTTTTTAAAAAATAGCAGAGGAGAAGAGAGACAGGAAGAGACTAGTACATTTCTAAATTTTAATTAAAAGAAACAAGGTATTTTGCCAAGCATTGAGGCGAGGCAAATATAAAAATTTAATTTAACGCCAATGAATAATAAAATGCACCAAATTTTAATAAGAATAAAATAATAATCGAAACAAAAGTGATGAAAAGGTAAAATAAACAGTTCACCGAAATAGAACAAAATAAAAAAGGTGAGCTAAAACTCTACTAACTGTCTCTATTAACATAGCCATAAATAAAACGAAAGGTGAAACTTCCACCTGACTCATCCTTCCTAAAAGTGTACGAGTTGCGATACAGCAGCAACTGCCGCTATCCAGACTTATCGATGGAAATGATCTTCGGAAGAGAGAGAGTGAGGGTTTAGGGAAGAAAAGGGTTTAGTACCTAATCACAGGAGTACTTTATTGTTACACTAATAAGAGAAGCAAAATCCATAACGGACAGTTTTATTAATATTTCCATTAAGAACATTTGAAAGATAAGATATTTAGAATAAATTTGACACCAGGATATATTATCAATAGAGACTGAAGCGCTACTGAGCTTTCAATAAAAATAGAATGAGAACCTTAATATCAAGAAATTTTAAGCCTAAATGGGTAGAGTTATTAGGATTTCTGAAGTAGGAAAGACGAAAAAGTAGTAATGACTTCGCCGGGACCTCTCAAATACACGCCTAGTGTGCTACCGTTACACCACGAAGGCATGCAGAAATGAGGGAGAAAGTACCTTATATACTCCCCCCTTTTAAAAGGCTACTGAGGATTAGGGGACTCAAACGTCAAATCCTGGTAGTGGAGAATTATCATCCACCACCTTTCTTTAGTTCGAGCGCCACTGTAGAATCATTAGAGTTTTTTATGCTAGACAAGTGTAAAATGAGCAATGCCCTCTCCGGGACTCGAACCTGGACCTCTCCAATACGCGCCGAGTGTGCTACCGTTGCATCACGAAGGCATGCAGAAAGGAGGAAGAAAGTACTTTCTTTACACATGTTATTAACAGTATAGTCGTAATGAAATAAGTGCCAACTAGTAGCATCAGATTTAAAATGCGCCAGATGATGGTATTTGACGGATGACAAGCGAATTTAAAAGGTGAGATCTACGCCAATTTAATAATAATTATCTTTTAACTTTCATTGTAAAAGAAAACATAATCATTTACTTTTACTCCTTTTGGATCATTTATTTTGAAGAATACCCTTAACGCGTTAGGATCATACCTGATGCACCGTATTACCTAAAACTCTTTTCTTTTTTTAGTAAAATACCTTTAAAGGGGAAAGAAGTCTCCTTTTCGAGCCGCTCTTGACAATGTTTCCTTCTTTGCAAGATTGCAAATGTGTTGACAGCCATTTATAATACACTACTTTTTTTTCAAAGTAACATTGCAAAAATACTTTTTTAATTAATTAAAATGTTATTTAAGCTCCCCCAAAAAATGTCCAAAAGTCTTCCAAAACATAGATTTATGGAAAGGGAAATATATTTTTGCAATCAGATTAAAGTCTAAAATCTCAAACAATTTTTCCCGTTAAAATTCTTCGAAAACATGAAAAATTAAAAATTCTTATAAATAGCTCCAGTTTTCTTAAATAAAACTATCTCCTTCACCAATTAGTAAAACTAAATTTATACTTGAGGACAAATTAAAAGAAAAATTTCAATTTTAAAAATTTCGCCATTTGCTTCTAAGTTTCATTTTTCAGACTTTCTACGTTTCATTTCAAATTTATATATATATATAAGAAAAAAAAGGAAAAAAATCTGAAAGCTTTCAGATTTTATATTACGCCCAAAGGGGAGTTTTTTAACGTTTTGTGTGTTACCTTTTGTTATTAAATACCATGTTCTTCGCGCTTAAACCATAAAATTCAATTCAACAGCAATATCACAAAATATATATGTATATAATATTCTAAACAAAGAATGTTGTTGTTTAGAATTTTCGATACGCAGTCTCGCGCTCTGGAGATAATTTTCCCCCCCCGTACAGTGTTGCCATTGCTCGCTTTTAAATCGTTGAGTTTCTTAATCAGAAACTCATATATGCTTTACAAAATATTAAACACATAATAAAATAAATTCCAAATCTAGGTTTCCAGGTGCCCATATTCGAGTGGAGGCGTACGTTATTCAAAATTTGATGGCTGTAGGTACCGTTGTTTTATCATAATGCGAGAAACATACATACATTTATACACATTCTTCATTATTTAATTTCTTTAAATATAATACAGGGCTCTAACATATGGTGGCAACAATTTAAAAAGTGATTCGGCATTTATAGTGAATCAACGCAAAATGCCAAAACGAATATAATAGCTTTCTGGCCAAATTGCCCCTTTGGTCTAGTAACAAAATAGTAAAAAAAAAAATTACTATTTGAACAAAATTTCAAAACAGAAATACGTATAGAAGACTGCGTTTATTCATTACTGTAAAATCTCATCACCATATTTCGATTTTCTTTTGGATGCAGTTAGTAATGCAGACAAGAAGTGAAGGTAGAAATTTTGTACTCGATATAGTTATAGAATAATGGCATAAAACAGGACTTTTATAAGAAAAAATAATGTAATTAATTAAAAAATTCGCTTCATTACTCTGATGAGCAATTCACTTTCGTGATACTAAAGATAAATTAAAGATGTTTTTATGTATTACCTGTTGATAATAACATGTTCTCTGTCCTGTTTCTGATCTAAGATTACAGTTAGAACAGAACGCCGTTATAACTTTAATTCTCACTTCATCAGATGCGCAATGTCAGTGCTAATGTGTATGTGCCTTACATAACTAATGTATAATAACTGTATTTCCAACTGAATCCTAAATGCCAATGATTTTAATAAAGGAAAATCCATAACAAATTAAATCTCAATAATAATAACGAAATTTTTCAGCTTTCTGAAATGACATTTATTTATTTCTCTGATTTCTCAAAATTCTCATTTCTGATTTTTCATTTTTATTTAAACTCGGTAATCTCAGTTTCATATGAGACAGCATATACACTGAAGGTAAAAAAAAATCCAACACCAAGACTTGTGTTAGACAAAAAAATTTTGTAGGCGTGTTTACACATCTAAAAGATGAGATCGATTCAAATTTCGTGCGTAAGAGTGGCGCCAGTAGCGCCACTCAGAATTTGTAAATCAGGTTTGCTTTAAATGCGTGCTGTAAAGTTCGTGAGCGTTACTTATCTTTGAAATTTGACGTATTGAGTTGATGTTAACGAAGCATGTCTTTAAGAAGACGAAGAAGCCATTATCAACAGCTCACCAAGTTTGAACGAGGTCGAGGTCTACGGGAAGGTGGATTTTCTTGCAGAAAGACTTGACCGGGATGTATCCACCGAGCATGATTGTTGGGAGCAGTGGTCAAATGAAGGTACTGCTTCAAGAATACCAGATTCTGGGCTGCCACGTGGAACTACTGAGAGTGAAGATCGCCGTATTCAACGTACGGTTGTGGCGCATCGTACTGTATCTACGGCAGAAATTCGAGCTGCAGTTGGTACTCAGTGACACAATGAACTGTTACAAATTGGTTACTTCAAGGCCAGCTTCGAGCTAGGCGCCCTGTAGTAAGGACATCTTGATGGCCATCATCTTCCATTAAAATGGCGTTGCCTGTGGCGTGCATTCTACTGACTCCAAGCCGTTGCCGTTTCCGACTCTAGTGGTGCCAAACCAGAGCTCATTAGAGGACGGAATGGAGATCTGTTGTGTTTTCTGATGAAAGCAGGTTCTGCTTTGGTACCAGTGATATCCATGTGTTGGTCAGAAGGAGGCCAGGGGAACGCCTGCAACCAAACTGTCTGCGGCCTAGACACACTGAACCTACAACTGGAGTCATGGTCTGTGGAGCAATTTCCTATGACAGCAGGAGTACTCTCGTAGTTATCCCAAACACACTGACTGCAAATTTGTACGTCACTCTGGTAATTCAACCTGTAGTACTGCCATTCATGAACAGCATTCAAAGGGGAGCTTTCCAACAGGATAACATTCTCTCTTAAACCGCTGTTGTAACGCAACGTGCTCTACAGCGTGTCGACATGTTACCTTGGCCTGCGAGATCACCAGATCTGTCTCCAGTTGAGCACGTATGAGATGTCATTGACCGACAATTCCAGCATCATCCACAGCCAGCACTGACCGTCCCAGTATTGACCGAACAAGTTCAACAAGCGTAGACCGTACCGCAAAGTGCATTCGGCACCTGTATGACACAATGCATGCACGTTTGCAGGTCTGCATTAAAATTTCTGGACGTTACACCGACTATTAATGTAACAAGATTTCACATTTGAAATGCATTTTCTTGAGCTTAAATTAACCTGTAATCTTGAAAATTTAATCATTTAAACATGTTAATTAGACAAATGCATTGTCCAAATTTCATTACTCTGCAGTAATTTTTCCTTGGTGTTGGGATCTTTTTTTCCGTCAGTGTAATTTCTTTCTCAGTGTTCATCATTCAAATTACGGGCTGAATTCCTCAGTAACAAGAAGATTAATAGGCCACAATTGTCCGCAATTGCAGATCATAATTTCTTCAATTAAAAATTCTTCTTAGCAGCGCTGAGCGCATTAATATATTTCATTGTCCTAAATGGGTTTTGGATGTGGATGATGATTCACTGGTATTGCTTAATTAAGTAGACAATAGGCGAATAAATCAAAATTACTTCTGAGTAGCATAGTAACTTCCTTCATAGTTATGTAAATAGTTTTTCGATCTTGTGTGGTTATTGGCAACGAAAATTATTTCCGAAACACACATGCCCCAAATTTTCTTTACCCCCGTGAAAATAATAGCATTTAATGTAAATAACGTGAAAATAACGCCATCAGTCAGACTTATTTTCTCATCAGATACGTAAAAGGCAAAGGAAATCATCATTCTCCAATTCAGTGTGATTGTTACATTTCTGAAATACAAATAATGACATAACGTGTTAAGAATAACCAAGCGATTTTGATAACATAAACGTTTTACCCCGCTAACTTCTTTAATTCAAGCTTTGATTTCAGTTGTGTAGCGGGTCAAGACAAATTTTACGGCGAAATTTCATTTATTATTATTTACGTGTTTCGCCCTAAGGCACTACACAATGGGGAGGGGTACCTTCGTGAAGGACTTTCTAAGGGAAATTGGTTCGTATTAACACGTTACACGTGGAGAAAACTACGAAAACGATCATACACCCAGCCCGTTCCCAGGATTCGAACCTCGGACCGAACTACCAGTGCTCAGCGTCTTTACCGCTTAGCCGCTGGGGGGCTAAGAAAATAAAGCATTTAAAATGTTTTTTTAGGTCGCATTTCCTGATAAGATTTTGAAGCGGATCTTATTTTGTGCTGTAAATGGGATAAATAAACCTACGCCCTACATGTATCTACACTTTATACCAGTGGTCTGAAACTTTGGGCTCTCTTGCGGTCCGCGAAGCAATTTTACAGGGCCCGCAATTACATTTCCCCTAAATTAATCAGTATTATTATGACAAGAACTTAAAGGAAAGTAAATTTTAATGATTTTGAGTCTAATTTAACATTATTTTCATTGCCATTAAAAATGATTTGAGTAACACCCCAGAAAACCTACAGCTGGAGACAATTATTTGACACCGTGATATAAATTTTATGCAAAGAATTGAAGATGCAAATTTGGTTTTGTTTGGTTTATTTGATTATGGCAAAGCGCTCGACGGCTATCTGCCTGAGGAGGAAAGGATGTTTGTAGGAGGACTCTCTAAGAAAAACTGGCTCGCGTACACGCTGCACATGAGGAAAAACCACGAAAGCGTCCGTACAGGTAGCCCGTGCGCGAATTCGAGCTTCGGATTGAACTACCAGAGTTTAGCGACTTTACCGCTCGGCCGCTGGTGGGCAGAACAGATTTGATTAATCTTCTTTCGCATTTCTCAAAAGACAACTAAATTTCCAATTGTTGGAACAAAAATAATCTCTTTGCTAAAGAATATATTTATATGTGAACAGTTTTCCAGCAATTGAAAATAAATAAGTTTCAAAATAATTAACAAAATGACCAATGAACATCTACAAATCGTGATAAAGATAGGTTCTAGTAATTTTTCTTTAAGGTTATAAATTTTTATCAAAATCAAAACGTAATAAGCTGATGTAGCTTAAGTTGCTCCAAACCATGGTTTTATTGGACGCTACGGTTTTAGTGTAATAACTTATGCCAAAAATATACATGCTATGCTAGCTAAAAAAATTATTTTTACCTTGTAATACATTTAATTAAAATCTTGCAAATTCGAATTTTTTTTGACAAAATTTTATTTGCAAAGCATAAATTTAATTCATTTTTACTTTGAAGCTTAACTTAAAAGCATTTCTTGAATATACGGTTATTTGTTTCAAAGGAAACGCAATGAAAGAAGCCCTATACTTCTTCAATTCATATAAGCAAATAAATAGGTGTAGCTACAGAATTTTATAAACACACTCTTTATGGACTAAAAAGTTAAGTTCGCCAATCCCAATTTTCGATGAATCAGTCGGTTTTACTCATTCGCTTGACCGCTCTGTGGTGAGGTGGACTGGAAAATCTGGCGACCCTGGCAACGCTATGTTTTCCGATTTCGATTTCTGTGTCGTCAGCGTGTTCTAAATCATCTGTAGTTGATAGAGTAAATGAACTCCAAAATGGATGTCAAAAATAATTCCAAATAGCTCTATTCTATATAATAATAGGGTGTGGTAGTTCTACATTTGTTCATTTAAAAATAAAATTGCTTTTCATACCAGAGCCTGCAAAGCGCAGGCTTTGATATGAAATTTGTTATTATTGATAAAGAAATAGCTATTCTTAAAACTTTAGATTATCCTCTAAGATTTCAAATGAAGTTTTCGTAATAAATAAATCTAAATAATGTCCAAATAATCTTTCAGAAAACAATACATAACTATTAAGAGGCGGTATTCAAACTGAGTTCCACGGAGCCCTGAGGACCTTTAGGGGCTCCCCCAATAAAAACTACGAATCCTTTAGGGGCTTCCCCAGTAAAAATCAAGAGTCGAAAGAACTTTTTAATACCATGAGAACCATAAACCTAAACATTTATAAATGCTAAGCAAGTAGTTTTTTTTTTTTTTTTTTAAATTTCTTTTACTAAAATAACAGTAGAAGTATTGTTGAGTATAATGATGGTTTTCTTTTAATTTTCCTCTTAAAGTATACACGGTTTCCTTGATTCAGCAAAGTTCGGATGCCACTGTATATAGTCATCTAAATCTTTCTAAATAATATTCATTTTTAAGCATGAAAAACATTTCCTGTCTTCTTAAAAGCAGAGATAAGGAAACTATTTTGAAGTATTTACACTTTGGACTTTTACTTGTGAACCCAATTTTATTATTAATTCTTAATTTTAAGCAACAAAAAACTTTCCAGAATAATTAACGAAACTATGTTTCCATTCAAGCACTGACTGGATGATACATAAGTGTAGCATGTTTTAATATTAGAAGAATACTTAATGAAAAATATCTTTGTATTTCGAAGGATAGCAACCCAGGTGCTTGTTCTCCGACTAGTAAAAAGATTATACAGAATTCATTAATGTACTAGTTTTTAATATTAAGTTTACAAATACGAAACATTTGCTGTCACGAAAAATAATTTATTGTAATAAATAATATTTTATATACAGATGACCATTACTATCAAATAGCTAATGATAACGTTATGTTGCGCGCGTACTAGTTCGTAATGGATTGAATGCACACAGAACCGATAAAAGCTAGGCAGAAGTACTCGTACAGCTCTTCTTAGTATGACAGAGTACAATCAATAGTTACCACTTCAAACTGCTAAGACCATTGAACACAAGACAATGCAAAGCTCATCTAAAAGCGAAGCGCGCACTGTGATCTCTGAGTATTATGGAACTCGCATGAAAACTGGTTCCTGGTTCGACTTTATACCAAAATTATCGAGCTTGGTGTGCACGACGTGTTCCTGCTTTATCAGATAGTGTCTTAAAGTCGCATGAGGATAACATTTCTGAACTATGATCCTCCACCGGTGAGGAACTGAAGATCGAAAGAAGAGTGGGACGATTGTCAAGTGAGCAAAAGTCAGATATCCAGCTGGTGGGTTGAATACTAATGCTGTTTCCGATCTTATGTAGTTTTCCCCCGTCCGCCGAGAAATATCTAGTAACTTCATTTTCTCGAAAATGTTGGATGGCATACTCAAGTACAATTACATAGGGCCGGATAGAGTTACAATCGCACAGGGATCTGACCAAAATGTCCCTAGGTGGTAGCCAAGTTTGGTGACATTTGGCGACAAAAATTAGCCGAAACCATCGCCATCTTTGCACTGGCTTGCCAATTTGTCTAAATGGCCATCTACCTCAATTTTAAATTAACTTACCACTGTAATCCTATTTTCCAGCGATGTTTCGCTTTATTTCACGTTACACTATATAAGAGATACTACAATTTACATATAATTTCACTAAAATAATTTACATATGTACAAAACTCTTAACATTGCCTTCTTCCTAAGGATTGTACTTCCCGGGCAGTACAGTCTCTGGACAGGAAGCCGTATTTACAACTGACAAACATCAATAACTTAACACAAAATGCAATACTAAAATAATAATTTCAATAGATACAAATAAATAATAACTAATAAGCTACTAAATGAAGAAATAAATGCATGAATTTACAAACTTATATACACATAGGATCATGATATTAGTATAACATTTACATTATATACACTAAGAAGACTACGAACTATAGCCATATTAAGGGGCTTACCTGTAGCAATGAACGACTTAGAATCTGATGACATACGGATCCGAAATGCGACATCTTTCAGCCTGTTATGGACTGTGTAAGAAACCGTCCTAGGATGATTGTAGTGTGAGAGAAAGTCTCCGGCTTCCATAACCACACCTGATCACCTTTCTGCCTACTGCGGCCGTCTTTGCATTGGCTGGGCTGCCGCATCTGTCACTTTTATGTGAATTTTATTATGATAAATTTTTATTTAGAACTAGACGAATGGCATTGAATATGTATGAAGATTATTTGGTTACAAAGAATGTTTTTGAAAAATTTAATATTCATTTAATACACCCTTCCAATACATTTGGTTTTGATTCTGATAAAAGTGATCCAACTGTTGATGTATTTAATATATATATATATATTACAGGCCGTTCTGGGGTCGTGGAAAGCGTAGGAGCTGCCTTTTTTGTTTGTTACTACGGAACTGAGGTGGACTGTAGAATGTTTAAGTTGAACACATATAAGCAGAAAGTGAAGCGTTCAAACAAGCCTTATTATGGATTAAAAATGCCTTGTTTATACCTATGTCTGTAAATGTTTACACTGACTACCTGCCACTTCTCCATGCGCTCTCCCGCCCAACAGTTTCCATCCATTAATTATCGAAATTAAGAGTCGTTTAGAAACTTTGAGTTCATATTAAGCTACATTTGGTTAAAGCCCAAGTATGCTTTACTGGTAATGAGAGAAACGACATCCTTACGAAGCAGGCGGTCTCAGATGTGAATGCAATTGATATTGAAGTAACAGGTTCGAAGAAAATTGCGATTAGAAGAATGAAAGAGTTTTACGTTAACAAATGGAAAACACAATGGTTCTTTTCACTTAAAGGATTTATGGAACTAATTAAAATCGCGAATAAGATGAAATGTATGAGCAATATTGACGTTAATCAGGTTTTAACTGAACAGGGTAGGTTTCCGTTCTGTTTCAACCGATTTAATCTGCAGGAAAATAAACCGTGTAATAGTTGTCATGTTGATCGTGATGCTAGGCATTTTGTGGTTGATTGTGGTTTAACAGCTCCTAGACAAGGTTTTTAACGTTACTGATTTTACTGTAAATACTATTAATTGTCAAGCTTTTAAATCATATACCATTGCTCTAATGAAGTTTATTAATGAAAATAGAGCATTTGTTGGAATCTTCTGTTAAAATTGAATTCTATATTTATATGTATTTAAATATCTGTGGTGTTCTATGTTGCGGTTTTCGATAAATCGAGATATTTATAGATTTTACCAGAATATTCTCGTGAATAATTAAAAAGCTTATAAAAGCTGAATTAAAACACCTCAGCACAGTTGCTGTTGTTTTAAGCAATGTTTGTTTACTTAATGCTGTTATTGATTGTAGCGAGTTCGGTGTAAGATTAAATTGAGTTCTGTTTAACCTTTGAGATATTGTACGAATGTCTCTGAAGAAATATTTGAGAATTTTGTTTTATTTCTTGTGAAAAGAATAAATTTCATTAACTTTTTATCGACTTGTGCATTCAATCCATTGCGAACCCGTACGCACGCAACAATATATATATATGAATATGTGTATGTATATTATTGGCCTAGTATTATTCTATAATTTCAATATCGTGCATTACTATTTACCTTAAACATAAAAAGTAATATAAAAATAAAGTAAAATAACACTTTTCAAGTGTAAAAATGTCTTGGGACAGCTAATTTCTGTAGTAAGAGAATCAGCACTAGAGGTGAACAGTTGTGAAGAGAAATGCTAAGCTCTGGCACCTTGCAACGCACTTGATGTTAAAATCTGAGAGCAGTTGGGGTAGTTTGAGTTGTCATCTTTATGTTGGTGTGAGCAGAATCTCACAAATTAATATATTTAGCGTAGATTGTTTGGACACATGATTTTAATCATAGAAGATGTTCTTGTAGCTAAATTTACAGGAATGGTTAAGGCTGTTAACATTCTCGAACAGGGCAGTATTCAGAGGGCAGCCTTTCTTTGTAAAACTTTATGTAATGATGTAGGCTTTTTCTGGGTAATCAGAACGCTTAACGGTATCTACTTCTATATCAGATCTTCGTTAAAGTTGGATAAGAATTCTGCCATCTCTGAAATCGGGCACGGACTTTTCTTTGCAATGGTTATGTTCTTTGCAATGGTTTCAAAGATGCGATATTTTGTCTTTTAGTATCGCATTCACTGTAGAAATGCATCAGTAAAAATTCGTAACTGTTCACAAATTGAAACAGTCTTTAGGAGCATTTCAGAGCGATCTTAATTGTAGTTCTAATATGCTACTGAAGTAGATATATCACTGAAATCTAAGCCTTTCAGATTACTCTGGAACAAATTATAAAATTCCTCCCATATTTAAGTATAGCTATTTTACCATGAAAATATAAACAAATCATATTTATAATGTGTTTTTTTTTACCATTCCGTAATTTTTCAAAAAGTTAAAATACAAGACGAAATGTAATATTTGCATTAAAATTTCAAATCTGATTTAAAAGTCTTCTCGTGTATTTTCCTTTTTTACTCGTGAGCTTACATATATTTTTACAGTTTTTATGTTTGCATATTTATCATCGTTAGATTTAAGATGCAGACTATAAAAGTCATATATTTAAAATGTATTACGCTTAATGTGATTGACGTCACTTAATGTGATTGCGGTTAATATTATCATTCGGATATATTCTTATCAAACTGTCGAAATCCCATCCGTTACTTCCTTATTGTGATCAACAATTCGGTTAATATGATTGAAATATTTTACAATATTGTAGAATAAATTTTTTAAGTAAAAGAAAGTTTATAAAAAAAGTTAAAATAAATTATAAAAATCGGCAAGTGGCAGAGAGGTGTTGCCAAGCCAGGGATTAGTCATTAAACCGCTTGGTTTCAACTTTAGTCAACCAATTAAAGTTATCCAGAAAAAAAATGGCCTTAGTTTGGAGTAGATTTAGAATAACTGTATAGATTATGATGGCAATCAGACAAATCTCTCTTCATGAGGAGAAAAAAAAAAAAATACGTAGAATCTCTTCCTTTTCCTTGCTCCTGAAAAAAATTAATTTTTTTTTAATCCTGGAAAACACTGTTATTTTGAAGATGGAAGACGCGAAAAATGAGCAATGCCCTCGCCGGGACTCGAACTTTTCGAGTACGCGACCAGTGTGCTGACCATGACACCCCGAAGGCATGCGATGAAGGCGGGAGAAATATTTCATAACACCTATTCAGGTTGCCTTTTTTGCTTAATTTTAAATTTCATATTCGTATGTTTTCTTTGAATGAGGAATGCACTCAGGGCATTAAGATTAGAAACATAACATGGGTAAAATAATTTCGAGAAACGTTGTGAACCGTTCATAAAGGAACTTTTGCATTGCTTTAAATTTTTACGTTCCACTGCTATTCAGCCCTGCACTCAAAATAGCCCTGAATGAATATTATCATATTAAGTGGAGGCCTGTATGTTGAAAACAGCAATGTCATTGCCATTATTATTTTACCATAAACTAATGCGACGAGAGGATCCTTGTACATACTTTGTAAAAAAAAAAAAGATTTCGTTATTCAAAGGTTTCGTTCGGCATCTGCGCAGTCTGCTTACTAGATTACTTGCTCACCATACATTCAGTGTGTGTGTGTGTGTGTGTCATAAACACACACACATACACACACACTACTGATAATGGGCTACAGGAAAGCGAGATTTCACTCTATACATTTCATTTTTACATCGTCGTGAAGCGTAGACACTTAGCTATTTTACGAACTTAAAATAAATTTCGTATTTCAATAAATCGATTAAATACGAATTTATTTAGGAAGGTGAGCTTAACACCTTTTCAGCGGAACTTTTTTAAAAAAAGCGTATTTTAAAAAATGTGCTGTTTATTTTCCTTTGATTTTTGGACACGTTTAACTTTAATCCTTTTGACTCCTTTTAAAAAAAGAATTTTGAAAAAATAATAATATTTTGTATTTTTTTTAAATTTTTTAAATGAAGCTTTCGAATACACTTCTCACATCTCAGATATTTTAAAATGTAGTTTTGGCAACAGTTTTCC
>KK112298.1:198784-215138 GCA_000611955.2 Stegodyphus mimosarum | reverse complement strand
AGGGATATTGCTTATTTCATTGTAATATTATGTTTTAATTATATATAATTTTAATTATAAAAAATTTTGCATGATATTTTTTAATCTGTTTATACCATTTGAGTTAAGATTTTGCAAAGGGAAGTTGGTTAATTTATTTATTAGGATAATTTATAAATTTAAATTTGTATTAAGAGATATTACTTATTTCGTTCTATCCTTTTTATATGTAATGCATTTTTAACTACTGAATTTTTTTTTCCGTTGTTATTTGTTTCTTTTTCGATAAAATTGTTCTGCAGATTAAAATTCTGTGCAGTTTTCAAATTTAATGTTTGCTCTTTAGGCATTTTTCTGGTACACTTAAAAGCCAGACGAAGGCTGGCCGCGCAGCGGCTAGTATTTCAATAAAAAAATAGAAATGAAGTGGCAAACAATTTCTATTTTTCAGGGTGTGAAATTCCCCTCTTGAAAATAACAACATGTGATTTCAGGTTTGAAAAGAATCATACAGGAGAGTGTAATTTATATATTATTGCAGTACCTTATTAAACTCCTTAGTTTTGTTACTTTCGACGCAAATAGGAGCATTATCAGGAAAATGTGCATTAGATATACTTTTAACATAGGTTATAAAAAATGTTTAGCATCAACTCTACTAATGACGTGAAAGTTAATAAATTTCGTTGCGAAACATTAATAAGAAGCACGCGTTGTATTTTAAGGTCTCAATTTATTACACAGGTAAGAATGTTAGAACTTATAAACTAAATAGAAAAGGTTATTCTGCTTGAATTAACAGCCTCTTCGTTTCGTTCACAAATACGATTTTCTGCAAAATAAAAATAATATCTTTTAAGTGTTAACGGCAGTACTCATTTCCTTCGCTTTTAAACGGAAAAAAGCAGTGAATTAAAACCTTAACTAGAACAGCAAAATGATGGCGTTATTCGTGCATGCTCAATTAAGCGTAGTTTCTGCTTCTAGAAATGTTTTTGAGTCATTTTGGAGTTTAGAAGAAATCGAGTCGTTGAAATGTTTAAACAGACGAATTGAACTGATGAAATGTTTATTTAAACAAATGCGCTGAACTGATGAGATGTTTAGGTAAACACTCTTTATAGCAACTGATGCAAGTAATTTAACTGTATTTAATCAAGCAGAGATGTTGGCTTGCGGATTTTGTTCCAAAATTATTTAGTTAAAAAAATACGCTAAGTATTATATAAGAGCAGAGCTTAAGCTTTTATTTCCATACATTTGAATAAAAAGTGAGGAAATGGTGTTTTGCATCAATTTTGTCTTATTTTTTTATGATTGTCGCTATACTACTTGTAAATTAGAAATTTGATTCTTATGAAATATTTTGTCGGTTTTAAAGTTTCGATACTGATTCTATACGGCAACTGAATCAGAAACACTCAGGTGTAATATTTGAAATTACGAAAAAAGGGTAAACTTAGATGGGCATACAGTTTAAATTAAAATTTAAAAAAAAGAAAGAAAGAAAATCTGAAAGGTTTCCGATTTTACATTACGCTAAAAGAGGAGTTTTTTAACGTTTTGTGTGTTACCTTTATTTACTAAATATCATGTTCTTCGCACCTAAACCATAAAATTCAGTTCAAGAGTAATATCGCAAAATAATTTTAAACTGAGCATATCTTTAGAATTTCCTAGATACAGTCTCACGTGCTGGAGATAAAAATGTTTTTTCTGTACAGCGTTGCCATTGCTCGCTTTGAAATTTTTGAGTTTGTTAACCAAAAATATTTAAGTTAATTATTTAAGTTATGATGTAAGAATTAATTTTATTATTATTCAAAATTTGTGCTACAAAACGTGCATTTAATTTAATACGCTTCATGTATATTTGCTTTTGTTTAATTTTAATTAGAGGTTTTTGGTAGTTAAGATTGATACGTATTTTCCATTCGTTACTCGTAAATGCGTTGGAGCACACAATGGAATTGGGTGCTTTTCTGTGTATAATCTTGATTTTATATTACTAAACTTAAGTTGACCCATTCTTAATTTATGTCACTGGAAGCAGAAAAATTAGCTTTTTAATTTAAGATCACTTTCACGATTCCAGCTTTAACAGATTTTAAGATACAGTCAATTATCTAACGGAATTTTACACTTTGCTTTGTGATAAGAATATTGGGGGAAGGGATTGAAAATGTTGCACTTTTTAGCTGAATTCAAAGGCTTGGCTTACGTGTTAAGGAGATTCTGAGTGGGTGACTTTTAGGTTTGCCAGTTGGCCTAGCACGTGTTCCCTAATTCTTGGCTTTCGTTTGGCGAGCTTGGCGATATTTGAATTTGTGTTTAGTTCAACACCTCTGAAAAACGAGAAATTTTACAGGGGTGTATGCGGGGTTTGTAGTACTGGATTTTTTACCCTGTTTAGCTGGTCTTGGCGTTTTATGGGCTTCCGCTTTAACAAAAAACTGTTGCAGGTGTTGTTCTCTCTTTTTGACCTGACTTTTTCTCCGTTTGACTTTGCTCTACTTTCGTGCCTTGAGCACGTTTTTGTGCAGTTCGAAGGATGTTCTTCGTATAGAAAAGGGGCTTATGGCTCCATTTTTCGCAAGCATGGGTTAACCTTTGAGTCAACAATTTACCTGCCTCATCGAAGATAGTTCTTCTTGGTCATGAATTCCAAATTTTCGAGTTACCTCAAGAACCATCTGCATTCCATTCAAGGTAAAATTGATTATTCTTCGGAAGATGGCTTCCTTGGTCCTGTAGCCTCCTACAGCTCCTAGGGCTGTTAACTACCTGCTGTTGCTCCCGCCCAACTGGATGAGGATCCTGGTGATGGTCTGGGACTTTACGAATGTTTTCCATCTTCCCTTGACTCCAGTTCCAACTTGCTGTTCGCATATGACGTGTGCGTCGGATTTTCTTCTTCGCGGTCCGGGAGCACCAACGTGTATCCATAGTTTTCTCTCCAACTTTGTGGCGTTCCAGCTAACCGATGGTGTCTGTTAATTGAATTTTAAATGTTAGAAGACCATATTCTGTCAACTAAAATAAGATACCAAAATTTTAGGATTTTATCATGATTGGTAGCATTCTTTTATTCTCTGAGAAATAATAAAGAGGGAAATTTAAGTTGTTAGGAATAGTAGTATTCATTTTATTTTCTGCGCAATAAGACGGAAATCTTTAATTTTCTATGCAATAATAAGATGAAAAGATTATAATTGTTAAAAAATATATATATCTAGCTTTGTTTTAAAAGGCTTAAATTGTTAAGAGATGAAATAGTTATGTTGGATTAATATACTAATAGATAGCTACTTAAATTTTGAAGGTGTTTATTTTATGAAATTACTGAATTGTTAAAACAAAAATGTTTCGCTGTTAATGTTAGAATTTTCTTAGATTATTTTCACTCTCCGGGGAGATGAATGATTTTTTTTATTATTATTTAATTGATAATGATTTTCTCATAATTTGATCTGTTTGACAAATAAACACTAAGGGTCTTTTTTAAAGTTAATATTGATTATTGTGTTTTTGTTATTTTTAAGTTACATTTTCTAAAATACATGATTTATTTTAGATTCAGTAGCATCAAGGTTCATGGGCTGTTATGTTAAAATTTCACAACGCAATTCTTGTTTGGATAGTAGGTTGAGGCACATTGTTAGCTTTGTTTTGTAGTGTCTCTTCTTTCTCCAGAGGCACAACACTTCTTTCACTACTTTTTAATTATTTTTACAGAGTGCATTTACAAAGTTTTAGGACTAAGTTCGTGGAAAGCCGATATTTGAAGAAAACAACATTCTTATTTTTGAACCTTCAGCGTAAAACCTTTGTAAATTTACATAACGTTTGGCACTTTCATACAGCTAAATTTATTCCTTATTCCTCCGCATAACTCATCTTTCGGAATACTGATTAAGTTTCTGGTTTCTACATTGCATCAGACCTATTAAAATAACTATCTTTGAATTCAGACTTCACTTTAGGGAAATAAAAGTAGTTTGCACATGCTACATGTGGCGAACAAAAAAAAAAAGGTTGAGAATTAGAATACTTTTCTTAGCTGAAAACAGTCTGGCGATAAAGAAACAGTGTGAGGGCGCGTTTTCGTTTAACAGAAACCATGAAGGTAAAAATTGAAATAAATTTTTACTTTTCAAAACCTTCCACGACAGTTTTGTGACTACCGTCTCTAAGCTCATCAGCTATTATTCGAAGAGACAGGTGATGATTTTTCAACAACTATCGAACGTTTTCGATGTTCTAATCTATTCGAAATTGCGAAGGGCGACTACTCCTATGTTCATCATCAACATCTTCGCTTATAACCGACAGCGTCCATACCAACGAAAACTATCGGATTAAGCTAATCCTTTATCTCCGTTTATTTGGAAGAACATTTCAAATCTTTTTCGCTGCACTTTCTCCCTTCTTTGTAGCAAAACATTATTTATATTCTTTCCTCAACTTGCGAATCCACGATAACAGCTGTTACAAGATCCAAGTAAAAGATCAACTGCATAGAAAATTCTGCTCATAAGCAGACGATATTTTACGAAAAGAAAGTCGAGTTGCTATAGTAATAAATGCTGCCAATTATCATTCGCTATCTATCCTCTAATTTGTTAGAAAGCTAGTCCTTTGTTGTGCATTGTATATTCATTAATGCTATAAGGATTTCCAAATAATAAAGGGTTGTAAAATTATTATTTCTACGGACACAAAAATGTAATTACACACCGTGTTCGCAAAAGCCCTTACCCGAGTTTTATTTTTGTAACGGATATCGTAGACATTAACTTTCAATTATAAAAATATTTTAAAGGGCGTAAAGATACATGTTTAGGTATTTTTAAATTTAAAGAAGTCAATTTTACAAAATTTAAAAAATCTAATTCTTTATGCGTTAGTCCTTACATTTCGAAAAATTTTTTTTTCAAAATGTAAATCCTATTCCCAGAATCTTACAGAACTTGTGTTGTATAAAACACTAGCAGACTCCAGTATTGGCTCCTAGCCAATTCCTAATGCAATTTACATTCTATAAAAATTAAAAATATTTCTACTTTAATGAATTTATATTAAGATTACCTGACCATGAGTCTAAGGTAATAAAGCTTTCTAAGAATATTAGCAACGAATTTTGACTTTGAAAATTTATAAATTACATATGCGAAAAAATGTTTCGGCATACCAAATGTAATAAAATTATGCATTAAAGACACTAGTAAATCATAAAAAAATATCATTGAATGGCATTTAAGGGTAAAAAAGTCAAAATCGAATTATTCAAATTTATTTTAATCGACCGCTCAACGCAGATTGAATATGGTGTCAAAAATCGCAATTTTTGAAATTAAACATCTCGGTCAATTTTTGTTGTACGGGAGTCGAATGTTTTGTATTGTGCTTTTTAAATTAAATTTAAAATTTTCCTAAACATAAGTATAGACACAGAAGGAACGTATGAAAAGTTAGATTTCGTAACTTTTACAAAGCTTATTTCTTTAGAGGTAAGAAGCCAAAACACGATTTTTACTTCATTTAAAATACTGTTGTAACTTAGTATATGTCTATGAACAACGCTTAGGAAAATAAGGCCGGGGAAGAACTTTTGTGGATCCTGTGCACATGAAAGTAATTAATTATACACAGAAGTTCAATTTTCTTAAAATTTTATATCACCTAGTCAGTAGCCATATAAAAATTTTAATTTTTCATGTGTATGGGAACAATTTGTTCTAATACTAATCTGTTATTAAATTTACTTTAAATTCCATTGAATTTTAAATTTAAAAAATTGTATCACCTTAAATGTCACTGCATCTTACCTTTTATAAAACTGCAGAACTCCTAGAACTAGTTTAAATACGTTGGCGACCAATTTTATCTCATTGAACCAGGGACAAACGAGTATGAAATAACAATTTAGTGCGAGAGGCAGAAAAGTCCTTGTCTTAGGCATAATATCATGATTTCGAATAATTAATATCACAAATCAAAATGGTAGAAGAGGAAGGATTTTATTTACCCACATATTCCAAGAAAGCCTCCCAAAGACGACCAATTGACGACTTTTGTTGTCGTGGTCGTCATAGAAAATATGGCTTTGAGAGACGGTGGAAACATATTTATTTTTGCTCCCGGAAATGTTGGTTACATTTAGAGGCGATTGTCTTGGGAAGTTCTGCTATATTTATTATTGAAATATACTCTTAATTTTTGTATTTGTGCTTCCCTGAATTCGGTTATTAACATATTTTAGCCCTTCAGCTGTGTTTCGAATCCCGAAGAGAGAACCTCTGATATTTCATATTTCCAGCTTTGAGAGCCTTATGAAGTGTCTACAGGGCACCTCAGTTAATATATGGTGACCTATAGTTCACCAGCAACAGCATGTAACTGGGTGAAACGCGAAACTCTATAGCGTTTCGCGTCTCACCCAGCTGCCCTTTAAATGAAAGAAAAATGCTAGAAATGATCAGTTTTTCCTGTGGTGTCAGCTGACGAGCGTAAGATTCATGGTTCGAATTCCGGCGAAAACTAATTTAAAGTCTCATATTTCTCAGTTTGAAAGCCTAAGTTTCTACAACTTTATTCTAACGAGTTGTTATGTGAGACTATACGTCTGGATGCAAGCGTGATGATGTGAAATGTCAAATGTCGGCCCCGTGCCTGAAATAGCTGTAGTGCAGCTTATATATAGCAACCAAAATACAGTTTTATCATCAAGGTTTGTGGACTTTAATGGCTTAACTGAAACAAATCTTGGCACTTAAACGCTGGATAAGGCGGGCATAATGAGGTTAGCGTGGTTAAATTTTTTACAGCACTCATCTTGTCAGGACTGAGTGTTCGGTTCATACTCTTGGCGAACATATTCGTGAGTTAGTTGAAGTCCTGATCTTGAACAGGGAGCTGAATGCAGCTATGTTCTGCGGTAGAATACTGTGATTCAGTGGTAGAAGAACTGCACTTGAAAGGGATTTAAAATCATCTTTTATTAAATCAAAATTATGTACAACCACTTCCCAACTCGGGAGGAATACAGAAAGTAGAGACCGCACTTGGGTCTAAAAATGAACAATCAGATGAATTTAAACTAAAACTAAATAGAAATTAAGTAGTCGTTGCTCACAGAGCTATAACCCGAGGTTGACCTCTAAACTAAATGGTGCGTAGCAAGATTTAACTAATACTGACGCACTTGGAATTACTTCAATAAGCAATCACGTAAAAGCGCTACGGCTTAGAATTTAGATGCTAGCTAGCCAGGAGAACGTCGAATAGAGTGACCGTGGTCTGAGATTAAAAGCTCTCTCCCACTGAGAGGTTCCTACCTCTCGCTTAAATATAACTTGGCTCCATTTCAAATTAGCATAAAGCTGAAATGCGCGCTTCTTATAACGGGAAGTTGAAATGAGAACAGATAGAAAAGTAAAAATTAGAATAAAACTTTGTTAGTTTAACTAAAACCTTACAATCTGACCAGAATGAAATTTTAATGTCTAATTAATTCTTGCTTAGTGTCAATGCAAATTAATACTGTAGATAACTGAAACACTTTTATTTGGCTAGAGAGTAAGATAATACACTTTCTAATGCCTACAAGTAGATGTAAGAACTTTTTTTCTCTTAACATATAAAATCCCGTCTAGGCAAAATAAACTCTGTAGATACGATCATATCTCGGAAACTTAAAGAACAAGGACTGCAAAAGTGAAGAAGCAACACTTGGTAAGAGCTGTCAATGCTATAAGAAGTTAAATTGCTGCTGGCACTATATCTGTAGGTACCATGGGTTTTAATAAATTGTTTTCCTTTTTCTACTCTTTATTTAGTAATAAGGCTAAAAGGAAGTTCAATCTTCACGAGTAATGTAATCATCATAAAATTTCAAGAAATGATTCTTTGTTTAGTAAAGTTATTGAGGCTTGTTGCCAGTTTTACACATGCTTTTCATAACAATCATCTTTCATTATTGCTTCGCATAAAATTATTTTTACTCCTTTTGAGAATTTTAATTCCCAGCACAATTCAATGACATAAGCGATTCTTTTGGCAGTAGACAGAGTGGCATCAGGGCTGTATAACTTTAAAATACTTGCTGCTTATTAATCGAAAATAAGACTTGAATTTGATGTTTATTAGTTGAAATAAGAACTGAATACTACAAGAATTTATTTTGATAAAACTTTCAGAATTTTATAGTACTGCAGCAGAAACATTTAGGGTGATTTAAGGTGAATTCCTGCATACGTTTACTGGTTTTTAGGAGAAAAACCTGTAAAAGCATGCAGGAATACTGAGAAAATAAGATTCCATTTTTTTCCCGCAATGTCATTTTGACTATAGGATGACCATCAATCTCTTAATGAAGACTTAGTGTTGATTCAGCTAAGGCCTAAGCTGTAACAAATTCTGAACGCATACCTAAATTACTACACGGACTGAGGTGCTGTTTAACGGGTTGTATCAACTCTTAAACGTCTCAGTCTTGAATGATTTTATTACAAACCCATGTTCAGATGGATGGATAAAGTAAATTTATTGACATCTAAACCTAATACATATCAGAGAAATTTCAAAATTTTTGCTATTTCATTAATGAAATTTGAAAATTTTTATTATTTTTTTAAAAAGTTCATATTTATGTTTTTTGTTCAAGACATAACTGTATAATTTTTGCTTCTTTTTCCCACGCGTTTTTGGATCTCGCTTTGTTTGTTATCTGATTAATTTTGGGTCAAATCTGGAAATTTATTTCTGACCCTTTTGTACTGAACCGATATTGTTTGAAATTCTTAATATGAAATTACCTGAGATGGTAATGAAGCATTTCATAGGTCTTTTTTTCAAAATTTGATTATATTGTTTTGTGTTATTGTTCAGATTTCTCCCAAATACTTATTTAATGGTCAAAATAATTTTCTTCAAATTTTAGTTTAAATTAATTATCGGGTACATGGAAAATTATCTTCCAGATGAAAAATTTTAGAATTTTAAACTTAATCTGATGAATGGTAATTTTTAAAAAATAGGTTTTTTAAAAAAATTATTATGGGTTTTCAACAACGACAGACATATAAATAAAAACAGTTAAACCTTAATTTTTAGAGACACTAAATTTAAGTGAAGAGGAGATCAGATTTGTAAATCATACAGAGATTTGAATGAATTAAATATAGTCTTATGCCATATAATAATCGAAATAGTACATTGAAAAAAGGTGATATCATGCTCGTTTCGTTGTTATGTTTGGTAGAATGAAAAATTTTCATTCTTTCAAAAGTAGTGCCTTTTTTATTATCTTTCCGCATTCTATGGACTAAAAATTATGAAATAAAATGTAAAACAACATGGTTTTAGTTTACACGCACTAAAACATAAAATAATAATAATAATAATTTTTAGCCATCATAATCATTTTTGTCCCATTCGACTAAATATAAAATCGTAGACCTTCATGTACAAACTGCATTACACCATTAGCGGAATTTCAAGGAGAAATAGATGTATAAAACGCATAAGAAGGATTACAATTGATTCAACTAAACTGACAATTTTGATTTAAAATACGTGATGTCAGCAGCCCCGCGGTTTTATATTTATTCATATATGACAAAAATATTATAGTAGTTATGATTTTGTTTTTCATTTTTCAGTTCATAGGGTTTTTCTTCCACTTTCTTCGCATGCCTTCGCGGTGTCGTGGTCAGCAGGCTGGGTGCGTATTCCAGAGGTCCGTGGTTCGAGTCCTGGCGAAGGGACTGCACATTCTTCATCTCTCCTGCTTTTAAACAACCGAATGATTTTACAAGTTTTCTTAAATTCCTGTAACTTAAAAAGTAATTTTTTTTGTGCTTATTTCATTCAGCGCTTATTCATTTTTTTTTAGCATTTTCTTTTCTTTTCTTTTTTAATGTGCTAAATCAGTTTTGTGGTCTTCTTAAGTTTCTCATTCCCGGAAAAGTACGTAAAATATGTACTTTTGCCCCTTGAAGAAGACGGATCCACATCAATGCATATAACGTTTTTATGAGACTAAATGGGAATATAAAACTAAAATAATTTTCAAACTTGAATTTTTTTAAGCTTTCGGACGCTGGATAAAAAATAGTCTCTGTAATTATTACCTCTTCTTGATTGTGATATTTTTTTTTCAAAACTGCAGATTGTATTGCCAATAAATTCTTCTGTCACTTGCTGACCTAGGAATCCACATTCTTTTCTAGTTTTGAAAGCATGTTGGAAGGGGATGTTGCATAGTTTCTTTTTGCGTTGGCTTATTCGGTTCTTCGTAGGCGGGTGTTCTTTTATGCAGTCAAGAAATAGGCGTCAACTCGCTCGTCAAAATAAAGGGTGTCGATGTTTATATCACGCACAAAGGCTGAGATTATACTGAATACTAATTTAGGAAAAATTTGCAAAAATGCGGGTCACCAGCATCTTTGTTTACGATAAAAGAAAACTTCCAACGCTGAAAGAAAACAAAATTTCAGCCTACTGGAAGAAAGAGTATTAGTGACTAATTGAGACTTCCAGAAGAAAGAATATTTTTTTATTTATTAAATTTATTAATTAGCATATTTTTGCTATTTTATTGCCTTTTGAAAGGCTCTTGCAGATCTTGCATTTCTTGCAGATCACGTGCGAGCCCCGGCGTCTCTCCACCATGCCAGAAACGAAAGTGTTTCCCATTCAAGCTAACGCCTCTTTTTTATCTTTTAAAATATAAAAATGAAGCATGAGATATTTTCTCTTCGAACCCTATGAATCTTCGAAGGGGGCCGGTGAAGTAAGAAACAGAGATTTGAAAACTTGAATGTCTCAAGTGAGAATACTTTCTGCTTTGCCGTGACACGAAAACAATAAACAGGCCCACCAGCAGCTGAGCGCTGAATAATGGCATTCTATTCCGGGGTTCGAGTCCCAGCTAACGGGCTCTCTGCATCGGCCTTTTCGTGGTTTTTCCAATATAACGTGGATACGAGCCAGGTTCGCTTAAAAAGTACTCCACGGGGCATCCCTCCCTTTCCGTATAGTACAAAATGGCGGAGCACGTAACAAATAAAAGAAATAAACACCTCGAAGTCTTTTTTTTATTATTATTCAAAGTATTCATTAACTTTTATTTACATAGCTCTACATAGTACAACTTTCTTTATTTATATTATACTAAATTGCACATACACATAACAAATTTTTGATTTGACTATTAAAAATAATTTTTGATTTTAAAAAGAAATAACCTATTTATATTCAATTAAAATGAAAATGCGATTTCTTTTCTTTTACTAAGCAAAAACTAAGACGCTTTCTATAAATGATGTAAATTGACGAAAAAAAAGGCTAATATCTTTACTTATTATTTCAGTCATCGAAAGAAACTTAATAAATAAATTTAAAGACAAACTTAAATTTTGGCATAGTAAGAAGAAGCTATCTTTTCAGGTGAAGTTCCACGTGTATGGACTTAAATCGGCTAGAACTGTTTTAGTATTAGAACTAGAGATGGAACATTCGAATGAGTGCCACATTAATTCAAATCTGTTAGCTAACAAAATTTGCCTAAATTTTCATCTAATGGGGGCCCTGCGCTTCCTCAAAACTATCTGTCGAATCATCTTGATAATTCTTGATATAGATAACCTTCTACTAATGCAACCTACTTGCACAGCCTTATTGAGGTTGTACAACATCCTATCTCAGGGCCTACCAGTGCTCATTTTCCTTGTTATTGGAGAGAGAAACAGGGTTATGGGGTGTTGTAGGATGATTTTAAGGACGTATAAACTCTGACATCATAGTTCCGTGCCTTATCTGCTTACGGGGAAATGAGCCACGATAGGAACGAGCATGTAACTGCATTTTTCTGTCAGTTAGTTGAACCACTTAGCCACGGTTCTTCAGTTGTGAACCGTTACTCGATACCTGAAATGTTACTGAAATATTTTGGGGCAAATTGTGTTTTGAAAATGAAATTCAAGATTCAAGGGTTTTAATTATGCACTTAACATTTAATAGCATGCTTTTTTTTTTCTTCTTCGGAGAAATTTAAAGTTTATCACCAGTCATAAAAGTACACTGTATATTAGTTTTAAAGAAAATGAGCCAACTAAAAGCAATCGATACTATTTAACAACACTCTTCCTGCTTTTAATAGTTTTCTTCCCATAACGCTTTTTGTATAATAATTTGTATACTGCTGTTTCATCTATGGGTGTTAGAAATGCCTATCGTCATACCGTAACCCCGTCCATTGCCTTTTTTACGGCATTAATCGTTTATTCATATGTTATGCGAAACAAACAGTAGTACAATGAGCATGGGCCAATACACACGACACGAGATTTGTAACTTATCTTGCAAACTGCATTGCTTATATCAATCTAAACGATTTAAAATCATAACTCTGATTTCTTGATAATATTACATCGCAAGTCTGATTAATAAAAGAACATTTCTAACGCAATGTGCTTTTACTTAAGGCTGAAATTTGTAAGTGCTTTGAGTGTATCAAATAGTATTTTAGCGACAGATTAACTCTTTCATAAAAATTCCTTTAATTCTAGAGTTACTCGTGAGGGCAATGGGACACATGCAAACGATCTCAGATGGCACAGAAAAGACAGCTTTGTTTATTTTATTCTGTCAGCGACGAAGAGTCTCCGCTTGTCCTTGTTTTCAAGGACAGAAAGAGAAAAAGGATAATAGTCTCTTTAATAAAAAATGGGAAATACGCTTTAGGATATCTGGAAGTTGAGTTAGATATAATGAGATTAACATACTTTACAACTGTTCGATGCAGGCATCATCCTGTGACAAGGATAACACCTGTTTATACGTATGTCCCTTGTGTACCTAGATTCAAGATAATGCACATTTGGCGTTTAAGACAGACAGAAAACGAACTATTTTGAAAAATTTATCGGCAGCACCGTATCTTACTTGTAAAATGATAATACTGGTAGGAAGTTATTATTTTTAGTGCACAATATCAGTTGAATCAGCATGTAACTGATAATTGTTTTAGATAAAACCAAGATTAGCAGTGTACGGCAAGAATCCTGCTATTTTCACCTTATTGTAGTTGCGAAGTGCTTTTTCGAAGATTGTATAACAAAAGAGGTATAATTCTTTATTCAAATGCTATTGCGCATTTTCCAGTTGAAGTAATAACTCAAGGTAATTTGTTTGCAACTACTTTTTTTTTAAATTTTATTTTTTATTTTAATTTTTATTTATTTATTTATTTATATTGTGTGTGTGTGTGTACATTTGTGTAAACATGACTATTTTTTTAAGATTGCTAAGAGATACTTCCATTTTCCTTAGCGGTTTTTGCTCTGTAAAGAGTACTGGAAATTCCTGCTAATCGACAAGGTCTTTATCTTGACCTTGAATATCTTTCTTATCATATAAACACGTTTCGCTTCAGTGTAACGAAGGGAATGCTTAAAAAAAAATGTTTTAAATCCTCATCCTTACCTAAATAACATTGCATAGTGTTATTTATACCGTCATTTTATAAATGAAAGATTAATATCTTATAGCACGCCAATTGGAAATTTTGCACATCTACTTTTTGTGCGCACTATAATCTGCATCCAGCCTAAAATCTAATGGCAATGGTGAAATTTTGTTGTAATTGATAGACTGTGATCCCCCTCTTTTTTTTGTATTTTTACCTCCTTCTACGAAGAAAAGGAAGTATTGTAATTGCGAAAAATTTCGGATATCTTATTTCAACGAAGATATCCATTTTGACCGCTCTCGAATCCATTTGAATGATTTTTTTTTGCGTGACATCTGTACGTACATACAGAATAAAGGACTCTTTTTTCCAAAAAGGATAGAAAAATGGATTCAAAAGACACATTTTTTTTTTGGGGGGGGGACACCTGTACGTATGTATGTAGGTATCTCGCGTAACTCAAAACCGAGTAGCCGTAGAATGTTGAAATTTTGTATATGAGGCTGTTATATAGAGCCGTAGCTAAGGTTTTTAGCGCCCGGGGACAACTGAAGATTTTGCGCCCCTTTCTATGTACCAAGAATGGAAAATATTTCACTGTAAAATTTCGTAACGTCAATTTGGCGCCTCCTGGATGCTGTGCCCGGGGACAGATGTCCTTCCTCTGCCCACCCTAGCTACCGCACTTCTGCTATAACACTCTAACGCGTAGTTGTGCTCCTTCCTTTTTCGTTACAATCGGCCCCACCAAATGTGTATATATATGTATATTCCCACCCTGTTACCCAGGTAAAAAGAGCTCAGTATTTTTATTCTTATATGTTGGTAAATTGCGCATTTTTGCTTTAAAAACGGTTGAATTATGTTATTCTTATCTTCCGTTTAAGGTTTTTATGCCTTTAGTTCATCTGCATGCAATAGTTGTAGAATTATCAATAATTTAAAAGTTAAGTGCGACTAACCCTAATTGACCGTTATCGAATGCAATCTAACGAATGCAATCTAACTGCATCTGTACGTAAGAACAGAATAAAGGACTCTTTTTCCCAAAACAAATTATAAAACTGATTTTAAAAGCATTCAGGGGAGATTTTTTTCGTGGCGTCTGTACGTAAGTACGTATGTATGTATCTTGCATAACTCAATAACGAGTAGACTCAGAATGTTGAAATTTTGTATATAGGACTCCTATAAAATGCACCTCCCTGTTTGGTAGCATTCGACCACACCAAAAGTGTATAAATATGTATATATATAGATACCCACTCTGTCACTCGGCTCAGTGAGCTCAGATTTTTATTCTTATAAATTGGTAAATTGTGCAATTTTTGCTTTAAAAGTAGTTGAATTATCTTGTTCTTATGTTTCGGTTAAAGATTTTATGCCTTAGTTAATGTGGAAGAGTTGTAAAATTTTCAACAATTCAAAAGTTTAAGCTACGCTAAGTCTATTTATATCTATATTTTTTGAACTCCAGCCCCGTTCAATGAAGAACACTGCGGGAAGACAATTTAAAATCTTGTATCGAAATTGTCAGATTACTGATCAGACATCCCCTCAACAAATGCAGCCATAAGACTGAGAGCATAAACTTTGATTAACCGCGCTCGACTAGAAATTTCATTACGGGGCCCACTGGTCCTTTGTTAAACGTATAAAGTAGTAAAATAATACAGTAAAGTAGGAAAACATATACAACATATATAGAAAGATTTGATATAAAAACTGTGGAACTTGGAATGCAACAAAAAAGAATGCATGAAAATGGCGGTATTGCTTGACTGAATGATTGTTACGTGCATGGCTGCCGGAAGAATTGTTATGCGCATGGGCTGTCAGAGAGTTTGCGTTAATGTGTAAGTACCCCCTTTTGTTTTTCAGTACATGATTCTCAAAATTCTAGCTTGTTGAATACTGAGTTAGTTTTTCTCAGATGCTTTGAATACAGTTACGAAACTGTTCTGCGATTCTAAGTTGAGTTAATTTACATTGGAAAAATATCAGATAGTTATGCAAATTTTCGCACCCAATTTATGAAGATGAAATTTCAGGTATAACTGAAATCTGTGGTCTCCAAATATATGCTTGACATAGATGCCAAATCAGAATTATTACCCATTAGTTTCTGTTCTGTGCAAGCTACTTTTGTTTAGTTACACAAAACTTTCGTTTTTAGTTAAACAAAACTTAATAACTTTCAAAATCTCGAATTTAGGTTCGAGAACTACATAATTGACTTCATTGTTCATTCAATACTGAAAACATGGTTAGCTGATAATCATTGAACACGATATGCTATGACAGAAGAGAGACGGGAGTGGTATCTAAAGGCCAGTGTAAGAGTTCCCGGGTAAATATTTCCCTGAGTATCAAAATGTAAGTTTGTAAGGTTCTTATGTTAAACTAACCATTTGCTATAATTTTGATCTTCACTTTAATTTCTTCTTTCCATATTTTTAACGAGAATGCAAGTTAGCTTTTAATGTATTTAAGCTGAGGGTTTTGAATCACTTTCTCTCTCTATGCGACTAACATTTTAAAAGCTCTATGCGAGTACCTCTTACGAAGAAGGAGAGGTTCTGGCACTCGCATAGAGCTGTTAGAATTTTAGCAATTTTATATAAAAGCAATTATCTCGGCTTTTGCATTCTCTCGCAGGCGATACTTATGCGCCAATAAAATATTCAGCCAGTTAATAGCTTGGATATTTGACTGTGTAGTCTTAGACTATCAGCGTTTAAATTTATTTGACTGTTATTGTTTAATTTACATCGCACGAGTAGTGATTGTTATCTTTAGAACGAGTCTTGCTTTTTATGTTACAAGTCCAAGATTAAATAAAAAGTTTATTTTAACCTTCCTTGATGTTTGTCATGCTATTCAGACACAGTGATGATTTAC
>KK112298.1:187910-198755 GCA_000611955.2 Stegodyphus mimosarum | reverse complement strand
AGTTTCCAAATCATTACCAACCTTAAAATTCCTTATCAATAAGTTCATATCGTAAGATGAAAGTTAAAATCCCTATAAAAAAGCATCCGTAAGTGATATGAAAAAGGCGATTGAGTGGAGTCCGATACAACTTGTTGCATATTGCTTTAAAACACATTTCGCCCAATAGCAGGCACATCGGAAATAGGCGAAATTGCTCTTCCTTTCATGCAATGTGAAATTTTCATTTTCTGAATATTTTGAATTTCAAATAGCAAAAAAAAAAAGGAATTATTATTTTTTAACTCAATCGAATAATAAAATCCTTATTAGCCCAAAGGGCGTTAGCCCAAAAGGGCTATTAAATTCGTTTTGACATTTTGCTTTGATTCACTTTTCAAACTGTTGCCACCAAATATTACAGCCCTGTATTACATTTAAAGAAATTAAATAATGAAGAACCTGCATAAATATATGTATGTTTCTCGCAATGTGATAAAACAACGTCTTTAGAGCCACCCAATTTTGAATAACGTAATCCTCCACCGAATATGAGCATCTGGAAGCCCGAATTTGGAATTTGTTTTATTATCTATTTCATATTTTGAAAAAACTTTAACGAATTTTTGATTAACAAATTCAAAGATTTCAAAGCGAGCAACTGCAACGTTGTACAGAAAAAACATTTTTATCTCCAGCGCGTGAGACTGCGTATCGAAAATTCTAAAGACATGCTCAATTTAAAATTATTTTATGATATTGCTGTTGAATTGAATTTTATGGTTAAAGTGCGAAGAACATGATGTTTAATAAATAAAGGTAACGCAACGTAAAGAAAAACGCTCCTTTGAACATAATGTAATATCTGAAAGCTTTCAGATTTTTTTAAATTACTTTAAATAACACAGCTTTGCAATGAATCATCGATTTTATTTATAATCAAAAATTTTAAATAAAATTAAATGTCTGCTGTCGTGTCCTTTAATTTGGCCTGTACATGCTAAGTAAATACCAGCAACATTAACGAAATAGCTTATTTCACGAGGACAAGGGGAAAAACCTTTTCCCTTCTTTCCTCCTGCATCATGAAAGCGTATTCGAATTTTTCCTAAATGTACGCGATACTTTCATGGGATCCACATGGAGGAAACAAGTGTTCGTTGTTTAGCATTGAATTTGGTGCATTTATTATGTTCTAGGTCTTGTTATCACGTAAAGGCCAGTATTCTGCTTCGATGTTTTACATTGTACTGTACATTTAATTTAAAGTTCCCCCCTTTTTTTTTCTATTTCTTGGCTTCTTTTAAAGTTTCGTATGATAATGCAGCGGTCTGAAACTGGCGGTCCTCGGGCCGCATACGGCCCCCGAAGCAATTTTATGCGGCCCGAGAATACATTTTCTTTTAATTAACATTATTATGACAAGAATTTGAAGAAAAAAAATTCGTTTGGAATACAATTTTAAATTATTCAATACCAAAAACGAACGTAACTCTCCGAAAAATCTAGAAATGAAATTACTTAATTGACGCTGTTATATAAATCTCATACAAGATTTGAAGATCCAGATTGCTTTTATCAGTACTCGTCGGAAGATAAAAATTCTCATATACGAACTTTTGCAATAAAAATGAACGCTTTGTTCATTTGAACAGTTTTTTTTTCTTTCTTTGCATAATTGAAAATTATTAAATCTACGAAAGGAACCAGACGCCGATGATTATGTACGATGAGGATACTTTCTAGTAATTTTCTTCCAAAACTGCAAATTTCTGAAATTCGTAACGCCATGAGAGCCACTTTTTGTAGCTGATAGGTATAGTAAAAAAACAAAGACGTTTATAATTATATACGTAAAGATATTATATTTTCTGTATGCGTCATAGAAAAATCTAATAAATAAAAGAAAGAGAATAGATTTTATGATTTATTCTCAAGTTTTGTCCTTCTTGGGAAGTTTTCGTATATTACTTTTTAGTATGAGTTAAAAGTAAGTACGTGAGTGTATAATAGTAATTGCATGTCTTGCAATTATTTGAATAGAGGTCAATCTGAAAATCTTACTAGTTTGCTGTCAATAAGTTTGAATCACAAATTGGGACCCAAATACCAACTTTTAGGTTTCATGCCGAAAATAAATATAATTTTTTTTATGTGTGCATTTTGAAAAATATGTAGTGACAAATTTTTTAATTTAGTTAACAAACTTTGTTTCGCTGACAAAAAGAAAGACTTTTCCTTTTCTTCGTTCCCTTTTTTTTTTTTTAATTGTGGCGCGTCTGCTACTTTCAGTCGTGTATTTGGCCTACATACCCAGATTATTAAGAGAAGCGTCTTCTTTTTTAAATTTGAAACATGACTGAAAATAAAACAGAAGGGGAAAAAAAAAAGCTTAATTCTACCGATAGTTAGATTTTGATCGTCCTCTAAAAAATAAAAATTACTTTCTAGGGTTTCTCGTTCTTTTTGTCTTAGACGAACGTCGAGAAACCTAGTGAACTATGTAGCGACTTATCGCTGAGTTTAAACAACTAAAGACTCGAGAGGGTTTAAAATGCCCTTTTATCCTCGCATAAAAATAACAATCGGTCCCTTCTTGGGCTGACAGGAAGCCTCTACTCGGGCTTTAGCTTAGAATAAGAAATAAGAACTAACTACTAAAGGAGATTTAACCTAAGCTAAGCACAAGTATCTAACATAGTTGACTCGTAATTTGAACTATCTGTAATTTGAATATCACGCCGTATCACGTAACTGAACTAGTCGTAATTTGAATATCAAAAGGCACGTAAATTACGGCCGAGCGTAACAGCTTCAAGAGTTACTTAGTCCGAAGGCAAATACGCGCTACTCGGGACTCCTAGCACACTCTATCGAAGTTAGTTGAAACTTCCTTAAATACTTCTTCTAACTCATTTGCATTCGACGCGATTCTAAAAACTTATTATGTCAGGGAGTTGTAAGTGGAAACATGAATTGATAGGAAAGGCTTCGAAATTAAAGTAACTGTTATAAAATTAAAATATACCTTACAACTGATATCAAAACACGATGTATACTCAAACTGTACATAATGAATTAAATAAAATAATGCAAACTTAATAAATACGTAATAAATAACATAATAAATACGTAAACTTTTGTAATAAATAATACTGCATGTAAATTTATATCATGTATAAATACCAATAGTATTCGTAACGTGCTCAGTGAAACGCAAAATTAGTAAATCAGCAACATTGCGTTTGGCGTAGATTTAGTCAAGGTTTAATCAATTTGGAGAGCAAACAGGTACAGTTCCGACTTCATCAGGAGAAAAAAAATCTGCAAGACTAGAAAGCAGCGGATGCAGGTGTTGTAGTTATTAACCGTCGTATTCACATAGATTGGAACGTTTGTATTGGGCCGTGGTAAAAATCTGACCGTTGCACCCGCTGCTTTCCATTCTTGCAGGTTACTTTGCTCCTGATGAAGAGGGACCTGTAGCTGTTTGCCCTCGAAATCGATTGAGATCTTGACTAAATCTACCCCCAAACACAAGGCTGTTACTTTGTTAATTATATGTTTCACCTTTGCGTGTTTCTCTTCTGTTTTGATGGCCAGTGAAATTTATAAGATTAAGTAACTAATTTTGGCAAGCAGCATTAACTATATGACTGTTCAAATTTTATCAATAATTAATATAATTCGTTTGCCGATTATACTTGAAAATATATTATAGAGCGATCTGCATAAATGTAGCAAAATTAAATTGTAATGCAAACTGTCTGTAAATCTTACTTGAAAAATTTCTATTTCAGACCTTAAATCTGAGAAATTTAAAAATTTACTTTATGCAATTAATTATTTTTCATCTAACGCAATGTTTAGCAACACATTAATACGCAAACATTGTATTCAGCTTTCAAAGACATGTAATTCTAATTTTCATTTATTAATATAATTTTCGAAATATTTCGTATTCAACGGCATCCCCTTTATGGAAATGCATTATACGCCCCTTTCCCCAAAGGCATGCGTACCACCGGTTGGGAACATCTGGAGTAAATCATAGAATACTTTTGTGCCTGACTATTTCAATATCGGCAAAACATTCGTAGAAATCTGCTCACCACAGGTATTTTTCATTCTCAGAAATAGAATAATAGAAAATCGTTACTTTTTCGTGAGATTACAAGTTGTTCCTACAAACCGTTTTCAACTTCTATGGTTTCGTTCGATGAAGAACATTTGCTGTTTGTCACGCCATCTGTCTGTTTTAATCCTTTTAGCTACAAGCACTTTCTGTTTAGAGTAGTTGTTTCGGTCAAAGTATGCACGATTTGAAAATGAAATAACTGAATTCGCATTATTCAAAATATGTTCATTTCTAAGAAATGAATGAACATAACCTCAGACTACAGATAAATTTATAGAAGAGTTTTTTGCATTTCAAAGAAGTAGTGCAGATCATTCTCAAACAGCTAAACTTTTATACGTGATTTTAACAAAAATACAACAGTTAAATTAAAGCAATAAAATTAAATACATAATGAGAAAAAATGGTACAGCCGCACCTGTAGTCAAAACAGGAGGGAAAAACAGGAAAGAAAATGCAATGGAATAAAAGCTTTAAACATTCTGGAACAGGAAATGAACGCTAATAATGAAATATTTCAATAGCTTGCAAGAAATATAAGCTCACTAATCGGAATAGTATATTTTTAAATCCTATTTGCTCAGTTAAAAGAGTGGTCAATAGACTTAAGAGTGATTAGCTATAAAAAATTCATTTATATCGCCTTTACTCATATAAGGTTCATGTACTTTAATGTTAAGTTTTAGCGTTGTTTTACTTCAGCTTAAGTCCACAAGCCACAATTTCTTAAGGATAATTTTTATGTGAAATAATGCCTTTAAGCAGTTCAAACAGGCATAATCATAAATATTCTTTTTCGTCTTGAGACACATAAAAGTAAAGTGTAGGTACAATAAAAATGCAAGTTCAAAAATCTACTGCTAAAACGTTTCGTATATTTAATGACAGTTTGAAAAATTGCTTTCTTCCAACACAGACGGTCTCTCAAAATGGATTCCAGTGCAGGTAACAGGTGACGGAAGCCGGGGATACCTGATGTCTAACAAAGGTAATTAAACAGGTATTTATCTTACGTCTTTCTCTACATGGAGATACTAACAACTCCAGTCCTTATAGTGAGGTCACTAAGGATGTTCTGTTGAGAGTATATTAACAAGGATTCATACATAAGGTATAGTGCTGGCAGAGGTTCTGCTCATATGTAATAGTTTTTTGTGTTTACAGAGTGATGTCCAATAGTCTACGCATGACAATAAGATGATGTAATTCACGTTTCGATATATATATATATATATATATCGAAACATAAATTATATATACATAAACATAATTCAATAAACATAACAATGAAACTAAATAATAAAACTTAGAATATAAATAAATTAAATATTAAAATTATACCCAAAAAAACATTAAAAAAATCTGAAGTGTTTCAGATTTTAAATAACTTCCAAAGAGGCGTTTTTTTAAAAATTTTGTGTGTTACCTTTATTTTTTAAATATCATGTTCTTCGCACTTAAACCATAATATTCAGTTTGAAAGCAATATTTCAAAATAATTTTAAAATGAGTATATCTTTAGAATTTCCGGTACATAGTTCCGCGCGTTGAAGATAAAAAGGATGCAATACAGTCCGTACAACGCCTAGGCATGCTGAGTATCAAATTATCGATCTGATCTTGGGGGATATTACACCACTCAAAAAGCAATGCTCTCCGAAGTTCCGGTAGACATGTAGGAGGAGGTTGACGGGCTGCAACTCGTCGGCCAAGCATGTCCCACACGTGCTCTACTGGATTCAAGTCCGGTGAGAATGCTGGCCAGTCCATACGGGTGATATCCTCCGATTGAAGGCATTCGCTTACGATGTTTGCACGATGAGGACGGGCGTTGTCATCCATAAACACAAATTGTGCGCCTACGCAGCCCCAAAACAAACGTACATGCTATTCCAGAATGACGTCCTGATAGATTTGGCTTGTCATGGTTCCAAAATTTGAACATGCAGGTCAGTTCTGGAACCCAGAATAATTCCACCCCAAACGAGCACTCCTGCACCACCCTAACGGTGTCGTTCAATGATGTTTTCTTGGTGGTAACGGGTACCTGGAGCTCTCCATATGAAAGTCCGGCGAGAATCAGACTGCAAGCTAAACCTGGACTCGTCGGAAAACATCACACAAGCCCACTGTTGCGGTGTCCACAATGCATGCTCTCTACTCCAGGCTAACCGCAGGCAACAGTGAGTTGCAGTAAGTGGAACGCATCTGACAAGTCTACGAGCATATAGACCAATCTGCCCTAAGCGTCTGTACACGGTCTGCCTTGAAATTGTCGTACGAGTGGCTGAAGAGAGCTGATGAGACAGGTCTGAGGTTGTGCTCCGCCTGTTTCTTTTGGCAGTAACTGCCAAATACTGGTCCTCATTCGGCGTTGTAACTCTGGGGCGACCTGTGCTGTAACGTCTACTCACATTACCATCATCTTGGAATTGTTGCGAAGGCTGGAGATGACACTCTGGGCATTTCCAAGTTCGTCTGATACTTCCAGTTGGGTACGCCCATATTCCAGACGGCCGATAATTCTACCACGTAAAAAAATCATCCAAATGCGTCCTTTGTGTCATAACTATTCGGTTATTGCACTGAAATGCTTATAAAGCGCCTGCGACCAATTTTACTTCTTTGCCTGTATTCCTTACATATCACTCTCTTACACTCTCGTCATTGTGACGTACCATCGGTGTCATCTGGTTACTTCCTAAAATTTGCATATGATTCTTGAAGATGTATGTAGTGATTTTACAGGTGATATATTTATTTTAGAGTTCGATTTCCGCGTGACTCCGAATTATCCTTAATTTATGGACATGAGTGTAATATTGCTTAGCGTTATTAGTATTTAATATTTAAAATATTTTATTATTTAATATTATTTCTGAAATGCTATAATGTAATGGCACTAGATGTGACTTTGTTAATTATTGTACGTATTATTTGCAATTAATTTGACAATTCTAGATTGTATTATTATAAATTGTGTGGTGCTGTTTTGGATTATATGTTACACACAGTAATTTGTAATGATATTATACTGTAGTTTTTGGGTGATAATCTAACTTGTTATTACTCATAGTTATTACTAATATAATTAGTGATAGTAGCAATTATTCATCTCAATGCTATTGTTATTAAATTATATTATTATATTATTTGACTATTTAAATATATATTAGTATACTGGAGTATGCGTTCTATTGACTGTTGGACTATTAAGAGAATATATTTTAGATTTACTCTATCTTTTAAGACATCCATAAACTATAATTTTATTGTATCCATTCTATTGTATAGATTATGTAGACTGCGGACTATGCATTATATAGACTACTATTATAAACTATGCATTCTGTAGACTATTGACTGTTATTGTATTTATATGGACTATTGACTGTTATCGAATTAAATGGAGTATTATGTTCTGTATGACGTTTAAAAATGTTCATGAGGTCAGCAGTCATCCCTCGCAGAGTTAAAGTGATAGCAGATGATATCTACTAAATAAACCTTGCAGAAAAACAAGAAGTTCTAAGTTACTTTTTTATGCAAATTTTAAAAGAATGGCATATTGCAACTTGGTTTCTTCATTTCTGATTATTTTATTCTTCCATTATTTATTGTGTGTTCTTTTGATTTTGAATACTGAATAAATTTAAGCAGCAGACGAATTTATCTTCTAGATCAGGAGTTGTCAGTCTTTCTTGTCCATGCACCCCTTTCACAACCGCTAGAGTCATTCCTCTCCTTCTTTCCAAAACTTGAAAAATGAATGTATTATATTTATCTAGATTTAGATGATTTTTCAACATGTTTCATGCATTAAACAAAAGAAAATGTAGAAAACGTTTATAAATAACAAAACTTGAATAAAAGTGGTTCTTATATTCATAAACTTCACAATTAAATAAAAAGATGACCGCACTCGTCCCCTGAAACTATCAAATTCCTCCACACGAGAATTCTCCCTGGTTGAGAACCCCTGCTCTAGGTTAAACTGCACAAAAATGCAAGTAAATTTACAATTTTTTTTTCTGTTAATGATAGTGTAAGTTATTCCTCTTCTCTGTGCTTTTTAATTGCCCTTGGAATAACCGTGGTTGTAAGCTAATCTTGGACATTTCCTAGTATTACCCCTGTTAATCTGGAACTTGCTGTATATTGCAGAATATTGTGGCTCCTGACATATCATATCTTTACATATCATTTGATGGTTGCGAATCATGACTTTGATTATATACATATATTATTGATTTGATTTTAAATATATACATATAATACTGTATCTCATTGCATATATATGTATTACACTGTATTTTAGTTCTTTACTTGGGAAATTAAACAGTGGAATTTAATCACATCAGCTTGTTTAACAATTTGACACCTAACCAGAAATGTATTGCCAAAGGATGGTATTTTCTAGCATCTACTTAAATTTTAAGTTACCTACAATGCACTAAACCAGATTTAAACAAAACTAGACAAAACCCTAATTTTCAGGAAGAGAAACACTATTACAAGTAAAAATATTAAAGAAACAAGTAAGCAAAAAGAATAAGGGACTTGTTTATTAGAAATTTAACAAAGTTTAAATTTAGCATACTTGCTATCTCCTCGAAACTCGCTTACTACTGATAGCAACACCGTGCAGCTTATTATGAGACACATATACATAGATGTTTTGCATGGAATTTGAATCCTAGAATATAATCTACTGAAGAAATAATAATATACATATACTGTGTCGGCCATCTTTTTGCAGTACTTTGAACGTTACCTGTATTTGTCAGAATATAAATGAAACCTCAATATAAGAATATAATAAACTTAATAATACCAAAAATGCAATAATTATATTGTAACAAAAAAACTTTAAATAATTTACAAGACTCAACAAATACCGTATCTCAACCCACAGTTCGGGAATTGAGGAAATATCTCATAGCGTATAATATCTAATTCTGTATCTCACTTTTAGTGTTGTATAATCTTTCACAGACTTTATATATAAATAAAATTTATAACATAATAGGTATTTATACACCACGTAGTTCTCGATCTAAAAATGCTTAATAATTAACTTTCATACTGTATATATAAATAATTTATTATTGCGAGTACAAAAGGTGTTTCATATATCATCTCCAAGGAACATAAATTTAATTAAAGCGATGCATTATTGGAATAAATTTAAGTCGGTATTTTCAGTATAAGTTATTTATATTTCTATTGCAGAAAAAATACTTTAAAACCTGTATACAAATATTATTTTGAACTGTAAAATTTCTAAATAGTAAAATTAAAAAGTAAAATTTAAAGTATTGAAAAGATAGCTATTGCTATTGACATTGCTCCGTAGAGAGAATAATTTAATGCTTAAACAAAATACAAATTAATTTAAAGTTTCAGTGCGAACGAGTCCTTCGCTGAATACATTTATAAGTGAAATTATATCTAAGTATTTAAAATTATATTTTAAAATGCGCATGCTGTGATTATTATAACCTAAGGCAAAAATGTTGATTATTAGGTTTAATAATTAAATGTCTATGTCAGTTTTTAGACTCTGATTTAAAGTTCTTTTGATAGTTCTTGAGCATTAGTTCTGTTGTAATTATCACTTCTGAACTTTATTAATTTCTTCATTCTGATTGACAAATATCTTGTCCCATAGCTAAAGTAGTGTTGATTGTGTTGCAGATACTCTCAGGTGATGCACGATTTTTTATAATAAATTTCTTAAAAGGGTCTGCATTTCAGGTCGGTTGAAGTAAACTGAGTGGCAGCTGTAAGTGGGCAGTAAAATGTATAATGGTCAAGTTACCCTTCTAATTCGCAGATACATGTAACGACGAAAAAGTGATGATAATAGGGTAGAAAGGGGCTATGCCCGGTAATAAAACTAGTTATCTGTGAGATGGCTATATCTGTGTTAACCTTAGGAATGAAAATACATGCGTCTATCATTTTCTCCTAGATCCAATTCTGTTGTTGTGTTATATTTTCCCGCCTTCTTAGCATGCATTTGTGGTGTAGTGGATAGCACGCTCGGCGCGTATTTGAGAGGTCCGTTGTTGAGTCCTAGGTTGCTAATTTCTTCAACCTTTGACATCCACTTCAACTTCAGCTTCAAATATCCGATTCAAATATCTTTCAATATCCGTCTCTACAGTATTGTTGCTCATTTGTCTGGCCTACAGTCAGCCCAAGCCCACAAAATTCCTCGTGGTAAGGAACGCACGTTTACGCCTGTCGTTGGCAACAGCCTTGAACATCTTAGAAGTGACAGTGCGATTTAGCTCCGTTTCGGCCCAAATTTTGATGGACAGCACCCCGGGGATGGGTCCGAGGGTCTCCCAACTCTCCTTCCATACCACCAACCTCTCGAGAGAACTTTCGGCTCGACGCATATTTGGAGTCCCCCCATGCCGCACGGACTTTATACATGTACAAGCATCCATGCCTTCTTCGGGATTCGAACCCGGGCCCTTCGGCACCGCAGTCAGTGACGCTAACTACTATACCGGTTGAGCGGGAGATCCAATTACGTTTGCTAATATTGTATTGCCTTTTTATGTAGAATTATGGATTCCAGTACAGATGTCAATAGCAAAAACAGATATGATTAGAATCCTATATCCACGCAAAATCTTATCATCATCATTATTTTAGACGCATATGACAGCGTACAGGTAAAATATCAGAAAGAAATTTCATTTCGCTATACATTT
>KK112298.1:167428-187844 GCA_000611955.2 Stegodyphus mimosarum | reverse complement strand
ATGAACGTTAATAACATTTGTCACAAAATGTTATTAAAAAATACATATTTTTACATACATATAAGTACGTATTTTCATGCAATTGATTATCGAATTTCTCTAATAATAATATATATATCACTATATCTTATAGTTTCTGTACTGGTAACAGCTTTAAAAATATTTTAATTCGGACTTGGCTTCCATAAGTGCTGACTGCAGGAAAATAAAAACGATAACATCTGAAAATTTGGGAAAGCTGCAAATTCTAATAACCGTTTTCATTTCACGCAATGCAGAATATTTATATAGGCAAATTATATCAGCAACTGATATTACTATTTATAATTTGAAAGCTAAATTAATTAAACAATAAAAACTAAATGATTCTTTATCGAGATAAATAATTTATGGAAGCAGATTATTTTCTCTTACGGTAATGATGAAAATTTTCGTAAAAATTATCAGTTAGATATGCTATAAATTAAATGCATTATAAATTACATCAGATATCTATATATATATAAAATCAACCAGCCTCCTAAAATAGCTATTACAAAAGAAAAAAATATGTGTAATGATTTTAATGAGCCTAGCTAATATAATTTTAAGGACACAGTTAGTGATTACAATACGGATGAAGAACTAAGTTTATTATTTTTAAATCGCTTAGTTTGTTAATCAAGAACAGATAGATTAAGTTTAAAAGAAAAGTTAAGTACCTGACGTTATGGCGAATGGCAATAAAAATGGTGCATGGAAGATAAAGATATTTTACAGCACGCAATGGCAACACTTTATATATATATATGTGTATATAATTGCTGAGTTTGTTGATAAAACTTTAAAGACAAACATTTTATTCTTTGACGAATGACAATAAATTTATTTTACGTAGAGTCATTAAGTTTTTTTTTTAATCTTTTTTTAGCAAACAAGGTGAAAAACGTACAGTGCTCTTGCTTGTATTCGAACTTCGACTTCCTGAGTACGCGTCGAGCTTGCTTCCAGTTAAACCTCGAAAGCAAGCGCAAAGGAGGTAGAAAATACCTTATATACTGCCCCTTTTAAAGGGCGAATAGGGATAAGAGGATCCAATCACGAAATCCTGGTGGGACTAATTATGGTCAGCTATCTTTTAGTTCGGGGGGCATTTGTAGAATCGTTATTTTTTTTTAACCCGCCGGGATTCGAACTGTGGTCCTCTCATATACGCGTCGAGTACGCTTCCATTTACACTACGAAGGCTTGCGGAAAAGAGGGAGAAAATACGGTATAAGTTTTCTGAATAACTTTGAAAAATACATATTTTACATTTTGTAATTTGTAGTTATGTTTATTTCTTAGTTTTGAATGCTAGAGTTTATAAATCAAACTTCATTAAATTCGTATAAAATATAAAATAAATAAATTCAAAATCCGGGCTCCGAAGTTCACATTTTCGGGTGGAGGAATACCACGTGTTCAAATTCAGTGCCACTAGATGCGGCCGTTTTTCTGCAGTGTGAGGAACATATATACACATACAGATTTATCATTGTTTAATACCAAATATTAAAAATTTAAATAGAAATATAAATTATCAAAAAATGTGGGTTTATTACACTCAATCCTTTCGCACTCATACATAATTATAATTATATTTTAAAAAATAGACATTTTACAACCCTAAGAATTAACTATTTGATAGCCTGCGTAAAAGATGATTAAAATCTTGGCAGCTCATGCGATGCCAAGACTTCCCAGGCCGTACAAATGTTAAATGCCTATAAAGTTACGTGAGATGATGCGATGTAAAGGCGCAAAAACTGAAAGATGCTCGCAATGTCAAAAGATTAATATCTCAGATTAAATTTTAATTTTCTTAAATTTTCTAATTATGTTAATTTAAAATATTTTATACTCCTTCTTAATAATGCTTATCTTTTAAATTAGAGCTGTATAGAATGCGTCCACTTAGATGAGTTTGTACAAAATCAAATCTTGTAAAAAATGTCTTTTTACTTCTCAATTTTTGATATACAGCCTTTGCAAGTCTGTACAACGCTTGTCACGTTCATAAAACGGGGCTTAATTCTCTTGAAGAATTCACCTTTGGAAAAACCGTTAAAGTCTCTAATTTCCGTTTTCTGAGCATTCACTGTGATTAAAATAACGGCTTTTGAGGTTGACTTGACTTTAGAAAAAAAGAAGGTTGTCTGGGAATGCAAAGCCTGATGAACTGCGTTGAGAAATCTGACAGTTCTTTTTAACATAAATTTCTTAAAGAGAATAGAATCATTTGACGGAGCACTTTCTTGCAGCGGAAACCGACTGAGCTTGGTTTGTTTGGTTTATTTAATTATGGCAAAGCACTCGAGGGCTATCTGCCTAAGGGGAGGGATGCCTTCGTGGAGGACTTTCTGAGGGAAACTGGTTCGTATACAAGATAGATACACATTCGGGAAAACCGCGAAATCGTCCATGCAACTAGCCTGTTCGCCGGGATGGGAACCTCGGACAAAACTACCAGTGTTCAGCGGCTCTACAGCTGGGCCGTTGGTAGACCCTAACGTGCTGAATTTTTTTCAGAAGTTTGCAAACAGAGTTTACCATCTGTCTCTCAGGAAAACATTTCCTGCGAACTTTTCTAATAAAAAAAAATCACCAAAATACACTGGTGTGCAAAAATTAAGGACGAGACGGTTTTTTCAATATAACTTTGCACAAAAGCTTTCCAAATCAATACATTTAATACCGTAAGATCCCCAATACGTAAGGACATGAGTAATGTAAGCAACACTTACTAAAAGAGAAATCAGAGGGATAAAAAGAAGCTTTATTGAAAAAGTAGCATGGAGCGCAATGCGACTGAAGGCCGAAACATCCCTGTGATGGGTGTCCAGCAAGAAACATCCGGTCTTTAATAGGGGATATGATCTCCCCTGACTGCTAGGCAGGTTTCACATCATTTGTGCATGCTGGATATGTGGTTGTTAATGAGCTGTTGAGACACTGCTGCTCGTTCCTCTTGTAGCACCAATCGCAGTTTCGGAATCGTTACTGGCGATAAGTTACGTGCTGCCACGGGTCTCCCTAGTAAGTTCCGTACATGCTTGACGGGATTTAGATCCAGAGACCTTGCCGACCAATCCATGTGTTCAATATCTTCACTCTCCAACAGCTCTTCGACAGTAACTGTGCGATGAGGTGGAGCGTTGTCGTCCATGAAGAGGAACTGAGGACCCATAGCCCTTGTGAAAAGACGCATGTAAGGAAGAAGAACCTCGTTACAATAGCAGTCCCAGGTGACGAACCTCCTTGGGAGATATGAAGGTCGGTCCGGCTACCAAGCATTATGTCTGCTCGAACGAGAACTCCGCGACCTCCAAAACAGTCCCTTTTGATGATGTTGAAGGGGTTATTGCGTGTTCCCCGCTCTGTCCAGATGTGTATGTGTCTAGAATCGCAACTCAGACTAAATCTGCTCTCATCTGTAAAGAGTACTCGTCCCCATTCATTGTCTCTCCAATTCCGGTGTTCCCGGCACCACAGAGAACGCCTTCTCCGATGGGCAGGCGTTAGAGGTACACACCGTACAGGGCGTCGTGCAAACAGACCACCACCGTGCAGTCTTCTGGCCACGGTAAAACGCGATATCGGTCGTCCAGTCGCCTGTGTCGTGTGTCTAGCGATTTCTCCCGCTGTCTGCCGCCTGTTTCTTCTGGCCTGTAAGGCAATATACCGGTCATCTGCGGGTGTGGTTCCTCGTGGACGACCACTACTAAACCCCCGGATAGCTGTTCCTGTAGTTTGAAATTGTCTCCAAAGTCGTGAAACGATGCTGTGAGCAATTCCGAACTCTGCAGCCACACTTGTCACACTGCGGCCTTCCTCCGACTTCCCAATGATTCGACCTCGGGTAAAAGCATCCAGATGTCGTCTAACAGATTGATTATTCGCCATTTCTCGCTGAGGCAGCAACTCGGTGTGATTTTAACTGCTATACGGCGTGCAATCTCTTTGCCAGAAATACTGATCTTACACCGACAACATGCTTTGTACTACTCAGACACTCCCCCCATTACGTCTATCTGCATATCTGCGCATGTTCTACTGTACATCATCTTACTTAATCTCCTGATTGGTCTTTCTGTCCGCTCTGCCTCTTCGTTCAGCTGATATGCTAATTTTTCGACTTCGTCCTTAATTTTTGCACACCAGTGTAGTCGTCCTGATTTCTAATACCGAAATTTCGGTGGCCCTCTTGAACCTTCTTCAACTCAAGCAGATGACTGCAGTTTATCTCGAGGTGGGAAGCTAAGCATAAACTTTGCATCTCCAGTCAAAATGAATGTAGAAAATGTTAGGATTCATGTCTGGCATTTGGATGAAATCATGATACGCAAAAATTCGATCTTTCTGTGGCGCAGTTAAAACGTAAGGGATTAAAAAGAGAACAAATTTTTATTTTTTCAAGATCTTCTTCGATAATTTTGGGATAAATCTTTTTTTTAATTAATGGTAAGCTTATCAGCAATCAATCAAACAGACAGGTGGCGATTTTTTTATCCACAATTGCCAAACGTTTTTCCACGCTTTCATCAGCGCGAGACTGCGAAGGCCCACTATTCGTGGGTTCGTCATCGTTTTCGCGTCTATCACTATTTCGACCACGCCAGTAAAAAATATTGAATCATACAAATATTTGATTCCAGCACGATTTCGACTATTTCAGTGAAAATATTGTTGAAACGAAAGCATTTGAATTGAAACGGAGGCATTTGAATTGAAACGGAGGCATTTGAAATACACAATATTTCAAATGCCTTCGTTTCTACTACTTTGCCGCAAAAGGGGTATTTCCCCTTTGCGGCAAGACTTAAATGCTTTGTTCAATTTGAATCCAAGGTCAATAGATGGTCATTAGACCAAAGCAAACAATTAACTGCAGGTAAAATTCTATCCGTAGGCAGATTAGAAATTTAGAAAATTTCAGGTTTAGATATCATAGTAATAAACGCTGTCAATTATCGTTTGGAAGATTTCCTGAAAATTTTTAATGTGTTTATTAGTGTGAAAAACTGAACTGATAGATAACAATATTATTCTTAATAAAGTATCTAATTATGGGAAATAAATTATTTAAAAATATATTTTTTATAAATATTTACATGATTTGTATAATTAATAAAAGTATTTCTAATTATGTTTCATGTTTTTCGGTATCAAAATAATCATTTGTTTAGTTTTTCCAACACCTACTGCAAGTGTTAACTTTTTATTTTTATTTAAAAACAATCAATTCTCCAAGCAAACTGCTTTTAATTAAAATCATTCGCTATCTTCTTTTTCAACAAGATTCTTATCTAAAATGTTTTGTGGCAGCTATTCCGTAGATAAACGCAATTTAATTAACAGGGTAACTGTATCGTTGCTGAAGTTTTCTTTTTTTGGCCGAAAAAGGCATTAGCCCGAATGGGCTATTAAGTCTGGAAACGGGACTTGACGGCTTATCGCTTTAAATGTCTAAATCACTTTTCAGATTGTTGACACGAAATATTATCGATCTGTTTTACTTTTAAAGAAATTAAATAATGAAGAATCTCCATCAATTCATATCTGTTTCTCGCATTCTAAAAAAACGACGGTGCCTAGGAACATCAGATTCTGAATGAGGTAATCCTCCACCAGAACATGTGCACACGGGAGCCCGGATTTGGAATTTGCTTTATTACCTATTTCATATTTTTTAAAACTTAAGAGAATTTTTGATTAAAAAACTCAACGGTTTCAAAGCGAACAGTAGCAACACTGTACAGAATAAAACACTTTTATCTCCAGCAAGCGACACTGTATATTAGAAATTCTGAAGATATGCTGTTTTTAAATATTTTGTGTTTTGTAATTCAACTGAATTTTATGTCGCGTAAGTGCGAAGAACATGATATTTAATTAATAAATTTAATTATAATAATAAAAAAATTAATAATAAAATTAATAATTAATAATAAAAAAACAAAAACAAAAAAAATGTTTTGGAAGCCATCTTACTAAGTAAGCTGTACGTTGATATGATAAACTGAGAAAAGACTGAAAAGGATAGAAAACTATATGCCAAAACTTAACACTTCATCGTGATGCTGAATGCATGCTGCTTTTAATATTTTTGTAATTTTGCTGTTGAATTGTATATGGCGTAAGTGCAAAAAAAATTATATTTTAATATTAAAGCCAAAAAGACTAAAATAAGTGAGTTAGCCGGGGAAGCAAGTGCAACAGTAGACTGGTAGACTGCGAACTAAGCGAGAGCGTAGAAAAAACCTTAGAAAACCTTTTTGGGCAATCGTTAAAATCTGAGCCCTTTCAGATTCTTAAGGTATGGATAAGTGTTTGAAATTTAGAAGTAAATCGAAAAATATAGTGGCAATTAAATTAATTAATTTTTCAGAGATGTTTGATACGATTTTATATATATCTATATACATACACCTTTAATTTTTTTCAAATACAGGTGAAAACAGTAGGAAGCTCTAATTGCATTTTATCAACAACGATTTCTTTTTACCTGAAATCAGTGCAACTTCTTATCTATTTTGTAGTATTGTTTTATATTATGAAATCAGAATATCTGTATCTGTCGCCACTTCTTTTTTTTTCGAGGGGGGGATAAGGGTAACTAAGCATTATGCTGACGCTATTGTTTTACGTGAGAGGTCAATTAGGTTATCTTCAACAGCGATGTAGTCTGCTCCTCAAATCAGTATCGCTTAATGACCGTATTTGCACACTTAATGTATTAAAACATCAGTATTGGCGTATTAATGTTCAGATTAAAGAAAAGGAATCTCTTAGAAAACACTGAACTGTACTGAACACTGTTCTGTTCTTGTTAGCGTCAGCAAAAGTTAACTTCAAAACGCTTATTTTCTAAGAAAAAGTAATTCTATATATTATATAGTGTTATGCTATTAATATTTCACTTTTGGTCCCTGCACAATCTTGAAAAATCTAGGGTGTTCGTAAATTCCTTGAAATGGATTGAATTAGATAAACTGACTACGACAAAGCAAACTAGAGCTATCTAAACTAAGGGTAGGAATGGGTGCCTTGGTGAAGAATTTTTCTAGCAAAATTTGCTTATATTCATGTTACGCGTGGAGAAATCACGAAAATTCTCATGCAACTAACCGTTCACCTGGATTTGAAACCGAGATTCTTCGAAAAGGATTTTAATCTTTGTAACGTGCATTAAGCTTTATCAAGCAAATATTGTATTTTTTACAAACCATAATGAACTTGCCAATTATAGGGTTTGCTTCTGTTGTTGTTGTGTTTAATATCGCTTGTCTGACATCAGAGCAAGCCTACGAAATTCATCGTGGCAAGAAAGCAAGATTGCGCCTGCCGTTGGCAACAGCCTTGGGCACCACAAAGGTAACAGTACGACTTTTTACAAGCGCCTGGCCCCAGCCACCACCCCAAGCTCTTATTGGACACTACTTGTGATGTCATAGAGTGACGAAATGAATTCTCCGCGGCATTTTTGCGCGCGAAAAGCTTGCTTTAATTGCAAATACTCTGTTACATTCCACAAATTCACATTTATGCAAAACATAACCAAGACCAAAAAAGTTCACCTAACTTACACGAAACCGATAATAAAATCTCTTCAATCTGACGTCATAAACGGCAACCAATAAGAGCTTGGGGTGGTTGATGGGGCCAGGCGCTTGTCGACTTTTTAGTTCCGCCCCTAATTTTGAAGAAGAGCACCCCGGTGAGGACGGGTACAAGAGTCTTCTATCCCTCTATCACCAATCTTTCGAGAGGACATTCGGCTTGCCACATATTAAGAGTGCCCCCATGCCACACAGGTTCTACACATACATTTACAAACCGGGATTCAAATCCGGGCCCTTCGGCGTGGCACTCAGAGTCACTAACCACTATCCCGGTTGGGCTGCGGGTGTATTTCTAATAATTTTTTTCTTAATATCTTATTATTGTTTGTTTTCTGTTGTACAGTCATAAAGATTTTTTTGAAGAAAGGAAATCGAAGAAATGGCAAATGCCCTGACCGGGACTCGAACTTCAAACCTCTCGAATACGCGCCGAGTGTGCTGACTATTGCACAACGAAGGCATGCTAAGAAGGTGGGAGAAATACCTTATACTGTACATAGAAAATGTAATAGATATTTTATTATTTTAAATATGACTTGCGATTTAAACTTTTGAGAAAAACAGTTTTAACAAGAGCATTTTGCCTGCTGAATACGATCATTGAAGAGTGGCAACTTAGCTACTCTTTAATTTTACCGGGAGATGGGACGAATGCCTGGGTATTATCGTGATGAACCAGCTTCCTTTAGAGAGTCCCCCACGGAGATATTCTTCTCTTACGCAGCCAAATCTCGCATACTCACAGTTATCGATTAAGCAAACAAACGAACATTTTCTAAAATGTCCCGAGGTCTTAGTTTACGTCCTCCTAATTTTTTTCTTTTCTATCCCTTTTGATCTGAGGAAGGTACCATAACTTCTGAAGGTTTTATTATTATTACTGTAATACTCTAAGCAGAGATTTTTATTACCTTCCTCAGATAAAAATGTTTCAAATTTCTTGCCGTGATTGTTTATTTCTATACATTCAGTCAAATCTTTGTCATTAGCATTACTAAGACATCATCACGTAAGACCGTTTCTTTGATTATTCGCTTCCAATGCTTTAATCATTTCACTATGCATAGTTACTTCATGTTCTCTCGATACTTTATCATACATTATCTTGCTTTGATAAATGTTAGAGCAAATATCATTTCGTCATTAATTAAACATTTTCTAAGTTTAGACGCTGTTTAAATCTCATTTGTAATGAAATAAAGACATAAACACATAAAACAAAAATGTAAAAAAGAGGAAATGCAGCACTCGTGCGTAGTAAATGTTTAAACGCGGTAGACAGTCGCCTTTTTATTTCACAACTGCAACTGATTGAATACACAGACATAAAGATTGATCTACAGAAATCAGGACAAGGTTTGCGTGAAAAAATGTGAGAAGTGATCGATGTTTTTATTCTAAACTGAGTATAGACAGCATTAAACAGAAGTCTGAATTGAGTACGTAATACATAGGGATAGAAATACCTTTTTACTTCCGTGTACGAAGTAAAAAGGAAGTATTGTAATCGCGAAAAATTTCGGGTACTATATTTCAACGAAAATATCTATTTTAACAGCTACCGAATGCAATATAAGGATGGTTTTGAGTGACATCCGTACGTAAGGACAAAATAAAAGATTCTTTTTCCCCAAAAAAATTATAAAACCGATTTAAAATGGATTCTGAAGAGATTCTTTCGTAGCATCTGTGCGTATATACGTACGTATGTATGTATGTATGTACCTTGCATAACTCAAAAACGAGTAGCCTCAGAACGTTGAAATTTTGTATATAGGGCTGTTATAACATGTAGATGTGCACTTCGCTTTTGGTTGCAATCGGCCGCACCAAAATAATATATACATATGTATATATATATATCCCCTCTGTTACTCGGCTCAGTGAGCTCAGTTTCTTTATTCTTATAAGTTTGTAAATTTTGCATTTTTTGCTTTAAAAATGATTGAATTATGTTGTTCTTATCTTTTGGTTAAGATTTTTATGCCTTTAGTTAATCTGCATGCAATAATTGTGAAATTATCAACAATTTAAAGTTTTTTTAAGTGCGGCTAAGCCTAATTTTTGGTTATGATAGCGGCCATATTTGTTTACATTTGAAACTTAACAGAATAGTGGATTTATTGCCAATCTTGGAAAACTAAGCTTCGCAACAACAAAGTAACGTCTTCTTTTATTATTGCGAATTAAATTATGCTTGATTTATTCTGGAATTATTATTTAAGTTATTTGCTGGTTTCTGCGTACGTACTGTAATTATAATTGTAAAAATTGTTTTTTTTAATTGTTTTAGCTGTACTTGGTGTTTTATGATTTTCTATATCTAAGAATTTTAATGAAAATATTTTGAATTTTTTTTGTATTTTTGCCTTACCGCGAAGAATTGTGAGAACTGCCTTACCGCGAAGAATTGTGAGAGCTGCATTAATTAGTAGCGCATGCGCATTAGGTAAGCGGCGCTGAATCGTCTGTGAAAAACCGTTTCTTTTTTTATTTGTTTAATTTCTTTTATACATCATTTTAGATTTATTATGGTATTTGAATAGAACTTATGGTAATTCTTCAGCCGCTGTAATTTTTGTGCAGTCTTATTTATAAAATGAATGAGATGTAACGCTGAAGTGAACCTAGCGCCGAAGTAAGGGTATGGTAGATAAATATAGTGAATTATAGAGTGCATTTATTCTATTGTGGTTTATGCGCTACCGACGAAGTAGATTTAATTCAAAATTCGTTAGCTGTTAATTCAATATGTTTAAATGAAATTCAGGAAAATTGCGTATAGTTTAATATTCCGTACAAGGAAGTCATGTGCACATCAGATTTTTTGTATTCAAATAATGCTGCAGATTTTCAAGGAAATTATCACAAGGACATGTTATAAATTAAATGCGTTTAAACTTAATATATCAAATTAGATTATCAAAATAAGATCAAAATGACAGAAGCAGGTGAAGGTCAAGGTCCAATGACTTATTAGTTGATGATGATCGCTGTAAAACGGGGCAATAAGTTACTAATAAGTGTATTTATTGCTTGAGCCTTCAGTTTCCTAAGCAAGTTTTCCAAGCAGTTACAGTTTGAAAGATAACTTAAAGCTCTTCCTTTGACAAACGGCAACAATCTCGGTAGGGGATATAACGGACATCACTCATAAGACGAATAAAAGATCTTATGTTTTCACTGAAGATAATACTTGCTAAGACGCAGAGTGATAAATGAATTTTAACATAACATAATCTGACTAAGCATTCAGAATTTTGCAAATACTTATGTAAAAATATTTTTAACTTCAAAATTAAACAATAGAACACTGGTGACTAAGGCCGTTGGTTACGTCTGAAATGTGGGTTTATAGTAACTGGCACGGAGCAAGACAGTTATACTGCTGAGCAAATTAAAACATAATCGAAAACATTTTCTCGCGGATTTAAGTTTTTAACCAGTATTCAGTGGTATAATTATTTTTGTTTATTATCTGCAGTGGAAAACAAAATTGGATTTCCGCGCATAGGTTAGCGCATATAACATGCAAATTAGACAACTAACAGCATGTTGCGAAAATGCATGCGTACAGGAATTACGGTGGAGATTGGTATTTAAAGCTAATGTGGTTGCTGAGCGTTTTCAATATTCGTCAGTTATTACTCAAAGATATAATTTAAGTAAACAGTAAAAATGGCGTTGAATTGTTTGATTCGTGGGTAGGCAAACATAAATGGAGGACGTCCAAAATCTTAATATCTGTCAAAGTATCATGTAAAGAACTAAGAATTTGGAACCACTTTTTAAGCAGTGAATTAATTACTAGACTACCTGGTCGAGAGCAACAACTGCATCCGAAGATTGTTTTTTGTCATTGTTGTAGGCTCAAAGAACTTCTGAAGCGACTATTAAGAGAATTGGATTTTGTCTATCAAGCTGCCACAAGAAATCAAATTAGACGCTCTACTGGAGGACGCTTCATGGGGTTGGACTTCGCTCTAGAGAACTGATAGTTTATGTTGCACTCATTTCAAGTTTCAAAAGGGGCCCGTTTAAGGAGGTGTCGTCGTCATGTTCAATGGGCCCAAGAGGAATGGGACTGTGAACTGTCTAATGACGGGTCCAAATATAACCTGAATTGCGATGCTAGAGGTATTTTATTCGTAGGAAGTGAGCAATATGGAGCTTGCCTTGTTTGTTTACGAAATATCTTGTTTTCACAGAAATGGCTTCATTGTTTGGGGTGGAATCATCAAAAGTGGCTGCATCAACCTATATGTCTTCGATGGAAGTTCTATGGCTGGTCACAGTTCAGTTCAATTGACGATGAATGGTGACATCTCTCTTTACCAGATATTGCTCCACATTCATCATTAATTAGATTTAACCAAACTAATTATGTTTTTCAGTTTCATATTATAATACATAATTCAAAACTGTGAAACATAGTTATATAAAAGAGGAATAAAAAACTAAAAATAATGCAATTTTATTTAAAAGTAAAGTTCATAAAGTACACAATTCATGAGGTTCCTAAATTTCGATCAAATATTCATAAATTCGATCGCACAAATCATAATGTTTTAATAAACAAAAGAATAAAATTTTAAAGAAGTAAATGTGCTACTATTATATTCATATTTTGAGCGGGATAGCAAGTATCTTCTTTTCCTAAAACAAAAAGCAGATTCATAATTTGTAAGGTTCCATTATGTTAATCTAACCAGCTGTTATGAACTAGACCAGGGATGTCAAACTCATAGGTACACTTGGGCCAAACAAACAAGGTATAACTTTAGGCGGGCGGCAAGAAAAAAAATCAATATTCATAGAAACGTAGATTTATTTCGAATAATACAATAATAAACATATATATACACTGGTGTGCAAAATTAAGAACGAGACGGTTTTTTCAATATAACCTTGTACAAAAGCTTTCCAAATCAACACATTTAATACCGTAAGATCCCCAATACGTAAGGACATGAGTAATGTAAGCAACACTTACTAAAAGAGAAATCAGAGGGATAAAAAGAAGCTTTATTGAAAAAGTAGCATAGAGCGCAATGCGACTGAAGGCCAAAACATCCCTGCGATGGGTGTCCAGCAAGAAACATCCGGTCTTTAATAGAGGATATGATCTCCCGTGACTGCTCGGCAGGTTTCACATCATTTGTGCATGCTGGATATGTGGTTGTTAATTAGCTGTTGAGACACTGCTGCTCGTTCCTCTTGTAGCACGAATCGCAGCTTCGGAATCGTTACTGGCGATAAGTTACGTGCTGCCACGGGTCTCCCTAGTAAGTTCCGTACATGCTTGACGGGATTTAGATCCAGAGACCTTGCCGACCAATCCATGTGTTCAATATCTTCACTCTCCAACAGCTCTTCGACAGTAACTGTGCGATGAGGTGGAGCGTTGTCGTCCATGAAGAGGAACTGAGGACCCATAGCCCTTGTGAAAAGACGCATGTAAGGAAGAAGAACCTCGTTACAATAGCAGTCCCAGGTGACGAACCTCCTTGGGAGATATGAAGGTCGGTCCGGCTACCAAGCATTATGTCTGCTCGAACGAGAACTCCGCGACCTCCAAAACAGTCCCTTTTGATGATGTTGAAGGGGTTATTGCGTGTTCCCCGCTCTGTCCAGATGTGTATGTGTCTAGAATCGCAACTCAGACTAAATCTGCTCTCATCTGTAAAGAGTACTCGTCCCCATTCATTGTCTCTCCAATTCCGGTGTTCCCGGCACCACAGAGAACGCCTTCTCCGATGGGCAGGCGTTAGAGGTACACACCGTACAGGGCGTCGTGCAAACAGACCACCACCGTGCAGTCTTCTGGCCACGGTAAAACGCGATATCGGTCGTCCAGTCGCCTGTGTCGTGTGTCTAGCGATTTCTCCCGCTGTCTGCCGCCTGTTTCTTCTGGCCTGTAAGGCAATATACCGGTCATCTGCGGGTGTGTTTTCTCGTGGACGACCACTACTAAACCCCCGGATAGCTGTTCCTGTAGTTTGAAATTGTCTCCAAAGTCGTGAAACGATGCTGTGAGCAATTTTGAACTCTGCAGCCACACTTGTCACACTGCGGCCTTCCTCCAACTTCCCAATGATTCGACCTCGGACAAAAGCATCCAGATATCGTCTAACAGATTGATTATTCGCCATTTCTCGTTGAGGCAGCAACTCGGTGTGATTTAAACTGCTATACGGTGTGCAATCTCTTTGCCAGAAATACTGATCTTACACCGACAACATGCTTTATACTACTCAGACACTCCTCCATTACGTCTACCTGCATATCTGCGCATGTGCTACCGTACATCACCTTACTTAATCTCCTGATTGGTCTTTCTGTCCGCTCTGCCTCTTCGTTCAGCTGATATGCTAATTTTTCGACTTCGTCCTTAATTTTTGCACACCAGTCTATAATTATATAGAAAAGAACAAGAAAAATTTAATGTTTACGTCCTGGTACTTGACATCTTTTCTCTGCTATTATCTTTCCTATTTCGGGAGAAATTTTGTTTGCAGTGATAACTATCAGCGCAGATCCAAGGTGAGCGTCATTAATACGGTTTCTAATAGGAGACTTATTGCCTTTCATGACTGAAAATAACTGCTCGCACCGATAAGTGCTACCAAACATGGAAATAATTTCAAATGCGAATTTTCGAGTATTTTCAAACCTGGCTGGTAAATATTTGTAAAATTCAGGCACGCCCACTTCAATGAATTTTGCTTTCAAACTTGAGTTGCATTGAATCTCGATCACCTCCATTTGCATATCGTTGGGTACTGAGTCAATACTTATTGAGAAAATCGAAGAAAAAAAAAAACAAATTTGTCTTCGAGGGAACTAAAATCATTAAACCTCGTTTCAAATTCAGTTGTTAAATTTGCAATTTTTTCTGCGTATTTTTGATACAAACAAGTATCATCTAAACTTGATTTGTTCATGCTGCACGTCGGGAAGTGAGTCAAATTTTCATTTTTAAGTTTTTTTTCCCAAAGAACTAGTAGACATTTGAATGCTTTAATTATGTCAAACATGTTCGTAATGATATGATCTTTTCCTTGTAACGATAAATTTAAATCGGTTAAGTGTTTGGTTATATCAACCAAGAAAGATAAATCTTGTATCCATATTGGATCGTAAAACAAACTTACGTCTTGATTTTTCGTTTTTAAAAACTGACATATTTCTTCTTTCAAATCCCAGAATTGTTTGAGAATCTTGGAGCAAGATAACCAACGTACCTCGGTATAGTAGGACAAACCCGAATATTCACTATCTAACTCACTTAAGAAAGCAGTGAATTGACGCTGATTTAAACCTCGAGATCTTATAAAATTTATAACTTTTTTTATATATGACAAAACATTCTCCATATTTATTACTTTCGTGCATAGAACTTCTTGATGTATAATACAATGCATATGATGAATGTTTGAACCGTGAATTTCACTAAGTTTTTTTCTTAGTAATGCTACGAAGCCCTTGTTTTTCCCGGTCATTGATGGAGCGCCATCTGTAGCTACAGAATTTAATTTTGCCAAAGGTAGATTGTATTTCTGCAGAAGTCCAAAAACACAAGTAAATATATCTTCTCCTGTGGTAGTACCAGGCATCGGTATTAGTTCCAGTAATTCCTCAAAAATGTTAAAATTCTTGTCACAAGAACGAAGAAACACTGCTAATTGAGCTTTGCCACTAATGTCCGTGCTCTCGTCACAGGCAATGGAGAAACTTTCGAAACTAGATGATTTTGCTTTGATCTGATCACTTAAATTCGCGGCTAAATCAGTAACTCTTTCCGCAACTGTATTTCGAGACAATGAAATTGATTGAAAAGCCTTCACATTTCCAGGACAAACAATTTCTCCAGCTTTCATTAGGCATTCCTTGATGAAATCACCGTCAGTAAAAGGCTTCGAATGTTTAGCTATCAACTCGGACAAGACGTAGCTTGCATGTACCGCCGCTTCACTTTCTTGCAATACTTTACTAAACATGGACTGTTGCTTTTTCACTCCTAACTTGAGCTCTTTCAACTTTTCTTCTCTCATTAATCCTTCGTAATTGTTATATTTCGATTTGTGTTGTTCGTAATGACGTTTAATATTATATAACTTTGGTACATTAATAGTATTATTACATATCAAGCAGATTATTTTATCTTTTATTTCACAGCAAAAATATTCTAATTCCCATTTTACTTGGAATATTCTATGTTCGTCAGCGATTTTTCGTTTAATTTTACTACCACTTGGTTTTGATATAGACATACTGAATACAAAGGGCTGGAATAAACACGGTTAACGTTAAAAAGTTAACAAAAATTTATTCTTTCCACAAGAGATAAATCAAAATGCTGAAATATTTCTTCAAAAATATTCTAACAATATCACAAAATGTCAAACGTTTAGCAAAAATCAATTCAAAACAGAGAAACTAATTCTATCTCACAGCGAAATCGCTACAAATCAATCACAGCATTAAGTAAACAAACAGTTCGCTAGAACTACAGCTACTACTGAGATGAGTTGTTTGTTCTCGGCTTTTATAAGCTTTATAATTAATTTCTCGAATATACTGGAAACATCTATAAATATCTGGATTTTTGTGGATGGCAACAGCAATTACGAGATATTTATTTATTAGGTATTAAATGCACGCGCTGTTCTATTTTTAACCTTCCAACGCAGCTGTCTTTTCAAAAATCGTCTGCGTTGCTAAGGCAACATGAAGCAAATCTAATTACAATTCTAAATAAAAAAAACAAACTAAATAAATAACTATGAAATCCGTAACAATATGAATTAAGTAATAATTAATAATAAAGCAAAGTGCATGCACATGCATGCACCAATATATCGTACAAAACTATGATTGGAAAACTGAGACCATGAGTTCGGCCACATTCGGCTATCGGGGGATGCGTACAAGTTCTGAGTGCACGTGTCCCCCAAAAGCCGAAGGTAGCTGAACGCAAGCTACTCACACGCATCTGTAATTTAAGTAGTGTGTGTGTCAGCTCGCTGTGAGTAATCTAAGAACACTGAATAAATTATCGTTAATTACTTAGCAGTAAACATTTCATTTTTTTATTCGTCGATATGTTTTTTTATTCTTATATATTATTATTTGCCGATATATTGGCCGGGCAGCAAAAATATTTGTTGTGGGCCGCATGCGGCCCGCGGGCCGCGAGTTTGACATTCTTCATCTAGACCTTTAGGTTATTTCTCCTTTCCGTTTCCCTGCCAAGATACAAATCAGATTAAGAGTATTTTAGATGAGGTTTTTAGGATTGTAAGTCACAACGAATTTCTGCTTCTCGAAGGCACGTTTCTAGCTTTCTGCTAGTTCAGACAAGATCTTCAGCTTTGCACTGTAGTTGCCACCATTTAAAGTTTGAACAAATTTCGCGTTAAATTGGTTGTTCAGCATGAGAAGTTTGAACAAATTTCGCTTTAAATCGATTGTGTAGCCCTTTCCTACTAACCATAATTTTAAATCTTGAAACTGACTGTTACTTTAAGTTACATCGCTATAAGTGATCGAATGATTTTGTCAAGCACGAGACATAAATTTTTTGTCCCAGTTCTGGTTTAATAAAATTTTTGTTAAATCTTCTTAGGACTTTATAGTTCTTGTAAATCACAGCTACAATTCGCTGTACGTCTGCACGGAGTTAGGACTTAATTTATGCTACCAAAGAATGCCAAACTGTGTAAATTTTACAATTTTTAAGAACAGGATGTCTTTGCTTAATAAGGAATCTTTTGAAGAAAATGACATTAGCTGGAAATTAAATATGGCACTGTTTCGTTAAGGAACATTCCATTACGTAATGATCTGGAATGAATGTTCCTAAAGACACAATGATGAGTATTCATTAATCCAATTTTATGGTAAAACACTGCGAAGGGATCGTGTTTTGTTATGTATTTTGATAACTTATGAGGACTGAACATTCTGTGCGTGTTTTTGGAGAACATGGTAAATTCTGTAAAGGGTTCTTAACCTAAAGTTTTCAGTCCTGAACTGGAACAGGGAGCGGAAGGTACGCTATGTTCTGATGTAACTGCTGGGGTGGATAATAACTGCACGTGAAGGGATTTGAAATCCTCTTTTATTAAATCACTATTAATTTACAAACTTCCCAATTCGGGAGAGATACAGAAAGTAAAAGACCGCACTTGGGTCGAACTTCACAATCAAATCAATTTAAAACTAAACCTAAAATAGAACTTAAATCAATTTTGCTTCGCAGAGCAATTCGCGGAGATTGGCCTCTACCTAAAAGGGTGCATAGCAAGATATACTAATACTAACGCACTTCAAATTGTTTTACAATGCAATACGTAGTAAGCACTATGGCTTATAAATTTAAACTGCTAGCTGGTCAGACGAACGTTGAGCGGCGTGACCGTGATCTGAGACTAAGCTCTCACACACACCGAGAGGTTTCTACCTCTGGCTTAAATAGTACTTCGCTGTACTTCAAAATTAGCATAAGCTAAAAACGCGCGCTTCTTCTGACAGGAAGTTGAAACAGAGACGAGATAGAAAAGATTTAAATTAAAATAAAACTTGGTTAATTTAACTAAAACCTTACATACTTTCCGCCAGAATTGCGATAGTTAAACTACTTTGGTCCAAACGGACCATGTTGAAACTCGCAATTCTAAATAGTCGAAATTTCACTGTTCTAAACTTAGGCCAACTCTTACAAGGCAATATATCTGTTTGGGAAACGAGTTTACAGACGAAATTTGCTGGAACAACAATCTTCAATATTTTTTCTTTCAAGTCTTATTCTTCAAACAGTCTTAAGCAAAATCTGGAAGGAAAATGATTTTAGTACAACATAATAACAGAATATTTTAGGTGGTACAAATCCATATTTTTACCTGTGAAAATTCGCACACACACATTATCATTCAAGCACAATTAAATTCTTCCCCCAATGCTCTCTCACCGGTGTTGGATGCAAAGCAAACCGCCATTGCGGGTTTTCTGTGTTCGAAGATGTTCAACTCTTCCACCTACGATCGACTAACATTAGTTAGAACTTGACATACGAGACCTGAAAAGACGCCCTATAACCAGCTAATCCTAAGGTTCTCACTAGCTTTATGTCTAACACTTCAAGTGTATTTGGTGGAGAGCCTAATTAACACTTGCATTCTAAAATTACTCAATCTTTAACTTTTCATGCATACAAATTCGCAGTTTGCACACAACATTCACATTAATATTGCACTTAACGTGCATTGCTAGCATAATATTATTTGTTACATTTCATAACACATTAAATTTCATAGCAATCATGAAATACAAATATAGGCTAAATTTCTAAGCTTACAGCAAGTGCTTCCTATTCCTTTCTCAAGGTACTTTCTTGAAATATCAAATTACATTGAAATGATAGTCCACAGACTAAATCGTGTTTTTCAATTTTCCGATTTTCATTCTAGATATTTTACAAGTCTTTCGACAAAGCGTCATACAAAATCATTTAGTTAACATTTTCTTTTTCAGCAATTCATTGCTTTTACAAAATTAATCTATTTACAAACATTAAGTGATTTTAAATCTTTAAGAATTACAAATTCTTTTAACAAAACATTTTACTTTCCATGTGAGAACTTATCGCCCACTTGGCGTAAAAGTCAACCTCGCTTGAGGTAAAATCGGCCCTGCAACTTGCAGTATACTCCAAAATTAACTAAACTTTTGAATACGAAATTGTACTTATCTTATTATGATCGTCCATCCTTTTCTTGGCCCAATCTTTGAAAGTCGAGTACGTTGTCGCTTGATTGAGTCTCCTGGATTTTTGCCTTTGGTCCCTGTTCGGGCGCCACTATGAGGACTGAACATTCTGTGCGTGTTTTTGGAGAACATGGTAAATTCTGTAAAGGGTTCTTAACCTAAAGTTTTCAGTCCTGAACTGGAACAGGGAGCGGAAGGTACGCTATGTTCTGATGTAACTGCTGGGGTGGATAATAACTGCACGTGAAGGGATTTGAAATCCTCTTTTATTAAATCACTATTAATTTACAAACTTCCCAATTCGGGAGAGATACAGAAAGTAAAAGACCGCACTTGGGTCGAACTTAACAATCAAATCAATTTAGAACTAAACCTAAAATAGAACTTAAATCAACTTTGCTTCGCAGAGCAATTCGCGGAGATTGGCCTCTACCTAAAAGGGTGCGTAGCAAGATATACTAATACTAACGCACTTCAAATTGTTTTACAATGCAATACGTAGTAAGCACTATGGCTTATAAATTTAAACTGCTAGCTGGTCAGACGAACGTTGAGCGGCGTGACCGTGATCTGAGACTAAGCTCTCACACACACCGAGAGGTTTCTACCTCTGGCTTAAATAGTACTTCGCTGTACTTCAAAATTAGCATTAGCTAAAAACGCGCGCTTCTTCTGATAGGAAGTTGAAACAGAGAGGAGATAGAAAAGATTTAAATTAAAATAAAACTTGGTTAGTTTAACTAAAACCTTACAAACTGAATCGAAATTTTATGATTTGTATCAGTTGTTGGCAGATAATTAAAACCACGTCTGCCTTCTTCACAAGAATCTCATTCTTCTTGCCATTTTTACTTCCTTGTACTAAGTAAAAAGGAAGTATTGTAATCGCGAAAAATTTCGGGTACCATATTTCAACGAAAATACCTATTTTGACCGCTAACGAATGCAATTTAATAATGTTTTTAAGCGACATCCGTACATAAGGACAGAATAAAGGACTCTTT